>VYXB01008805.1:0-119318 GCA_013397135.1 Pachyramphus minor
TCCTTCCTTCCTTCCTTCCAGAACAGGAGACTTTAATCAGGTCTGCTATGTCTGGCACATACTGAGACTTAATTAGGTTTAGCAGTAGTAATCATAATGGAAATGCTTGGGTTTGTGGAGTTTGTTTTTTTCTGTTTTACATCAGTAGCAAGATATGAGGAGAACTCAACTTAGTCTTTCAAGGTGATTTCTGTGTTACCTTGGAGCTTGGAGGATTTACCTTCCTCTGGTCTATTCTGGTGGTTAATTTTCAGACTGTAAATGTTACTGTCTGTGAATCTGCCTTTCAGATAAGTACTTAAATGCATGGATGCATCATGGCTGGAACAACTTACCAGGTTAAATCTGAAACACAACACATATATTACAGTAAAGTAACATGCAAAGCACACATTTTGCTTTGGGGAAAGCAAATATTTTAAGTGGCACTTAAGAAAGGACATGCCTGAGTCAGTCTCCCCATCACAAACTCTTACTTCCTTTGTTCTGAGAAGTATGTTCTGTGTTTCTTTTTTTATTGCCAGTTGATACCTGACCCAGTCGAGAGACTTAAATCCCCTTGGCTTGGGTAAGGATTGCAGAATTGTTCCCTCAGGTTGCATGTTGTTGTCCTGACAAATCATTAAAGCTATTGATGATCCAAGGTGCTAACATAGTTTCTTCACATTTCCAGTAAACCAGTTTACAATGTATTACTGTAGGAAGTATTTGGACTCAAGTCAAATAACTTCAATTTTTTTTCAGTTATTATCCTTCTGCACTGTAGAGTCACAACTTACCAGCTTCCACAGGAAAGCTGGTAACATTTATTCATGCTTCAGCACAATAGCACCAAAAGCAACCAGCAAAACAAAAAAGACAAAAAGCAAGCATAAGAGGCCAGAAAATAAGAATGCAGGGGGGTTGAGCAGAAGGAGGTAAGCTACTTCCACACTAAGAACTGGCCTCCCAGAAGAGACATTGAGTACTTGCATGATTAGACCAATGAAAGTGATTTCACTTTGGAGTGAATATATGACCCACTTTCAAATCCCTGAAGAAAATAGGGATTTAAAAGGAGAAAGCTGAAAAGCCACAACAGCAGCAATGCAAACGTCTGCTCTTTTTCTCAGTTTTCTGTTAGTGTCATGGCCCTGCTGTTAAAAAATACCCCACAGTGTGTCAACAACATGCTGGAGGCAATGAAAGTTATCAATCAGTAATGTGAAGTGGGTTTAAGCAGCTTAATAGAGGGCAAAATGCAATTGATTAATGGTTAGAGAAGTACTCACTGATGTGGAGGTTTCAAGGAATTACAATCTGATTAAAATTCCATTTCAGAAATGAAGGGATATAGGATGCTAATCAGTCTAAACCACAGATTACTAGTGCCAGCTATTTGTAACATCTGGGACTATTGTGATAAAAACAAAACGTGACTCAATTTCAGTGAGATGGGGATCATTTATTTATTTTGAGAACTGGAGCACATCAGAGAAAACAGCACCCATGCACCAAGCTTGCTAGTCTCTGGCTGTCACTTAACACCTGAAAATCCAGTAGTCTGTTGGTCAGCTTTGGTGAGAAAAGGAAAACCTGGATCTCTTCAGTCACCTACAACACAATAAGGTTCTCTATGTTCAGCAGAGTCACCTCATGAGGCTCCAGAGTCCTCTACAAGCACTTCAGACTAGGGTGTTTTTGGAACAAATGTGGATTTAGAGGTCCTGCCAGCAAAACAGAAGGGTGTAAGAGTGTTTCTTTTAGCGAATTTATGGTAAGATAAAATCACTCTCTATAGCCCTAAAAGATTTTGGGGTTTTTTTTCTCCTTATTTTAGGATGGACGTCTATTTGGGATGGAAATTCAAAAATGCAAGGAAATAATTCAGTAACAGTAGTGGAGATCTGACTCATTGCATCTATGTCCCCACAAAGCAGCAATCTCATGGGCTTGTTTGAGAAAGAAGGAAAGATTTAAGGCAGTACTTCTCATCAGTTCCTAAATTAAGCAGACCATTACTGCATTGCAGGATTTATATCATGGCTTTAGTAGCCTCAAATTTGAGCTTTCCAAACCATATTTGTGCTGTTTCTGGAATGCACAGTCTTGTCCTTTGTGTGTTTTCTTTCAGCTCTGCTATTGACAGTATTGGTTTGCTCTGGCATGGCTTCTAGTTATGAGTACAAAGAGCTGTGACATTTCAGAAGAAGATGTGTAAAGTCATACTCCTTTCACTGGAGCCAAACATCTGTTATCAATTTAAATAGTGAGCACTGATCCAAATTTAGAGTTATTCTGGCAAATTAGGTCTATTTCTAAAGATTTATTAGGACAATGTTTAAGTAACAAGATTTGGTCTGGATAAGAAACAGATATGTGAATAATTCCTAATTGCCAAGTATTTTATTCCCCAAATAACAATGTCATTTGGGCTTGAAAAAAAATATTTCTAGACTATTTCTAAGTACATGCATATAGCATTAAAATAGACAAAGTTATTTATCATTTATTATTTGGTTTTAATTTGTTTAAAAAACAAACAGTTCCTTCAGCTTGATGAATACAAGTTCATGGGGGGGGGAGAATATGAATCATAAAAAAGAGAGAATTAATAAAAACCAAACAGACGAACAAATGAAAAAAAGCCAAATTCCAGTCTTCATCTAGTGAAGACCACTAGTATTCAGTCCTCTATGGTCTAATTAATTTGGGTAATTTTTCATTACTGGAGCTGACGTCATACTATGAAGCAGAAAATACCTGGGGCAAAATGAACATCTGGTAGACTTGAAAAGGTTGAATTTTCCTGATGAGCTTGTTGCTTTCTTACCTAAAATAAAGAATATGGCTAACATTCTAAGTAGAGCTAAGAAATCACTGTGAGAAGGTCAACAGTTCTCCAGATGTGCCGAGCTTTGCAGCTCACTTTTCCAGGTAAGGAACAGTTCTGCTGTGTAAGAGACAATTTACATTCATCTTAAGGCCGTGGGAGAGCTTCTGAATGGGGCCTACTCCTGATTTACATCCCTCTCTCTGTCAGCCACTGATAGAGTCATGTGCCTGACCTTAAAGACCTACTAGAAAGAAAAGTACATCGTAAAGGTATTTCAGCAGTTGGGGTGAAAACTGTGGTTTAGCATACATTATTCAATGACACTAGATGGCAGAGCAGCTGTTTTGAATTAGTTAAAATAGCATCTTCAGGAGTGGTTCACTATTACTTTATTTTATGATATTACAGCTTGAAATGGTGTTGAGTTAGATATTTATGCTGCCTTTTGATTTTAATGAATTTCTTCATTGAAGACTGAAGTCAAAAGAATAAGAGGATCAAAATAAATATTATAATCTAGTTTAAGGGTGACAAAAGATGAAAAAAAATGGAACAGGAAGGAATATCCATCAACCGTTTGGCCACATCAGCTGAATCTCTGTTCCTTAGAAAAGGATATAAAAGTCTGGGGTATGAGAGAAGTTGTTGAATTGTGGAATTAGAAGATTTTGGACAATACCCTGAAAGAAAAGTTCAGAGCTTTGATGTCAGAAGTTTGGGATTAGAAAAGAAGAATGCTGGGTCTGGGCATCATGAGATAGTTATTCCTCCTGCTCCCTGAGCCTGACTGAGGCCATGCACCCCAGCTGTGGGAGCCCACTGAGCCCAAGGAGACCCTTGTCTCAGAGCTACTCACATGGACTACTGTAGACCTTTCACTGGCAGCACTTCCCCACCATCAGAACTGCCAGCAGGTTGGTTATCATTGTGCAGGATAATCACTTCTCATAGAACCCTGTGTCAAGCCTAAGGCACTTGTTCACCATAGCCTGTGGAAGGGTGGACATGCTGTGGCTGTTTCCACCCTCCATGTCCCAGAGAATCATGGCGTGTGCAAACCAGTTGCTCACCCAACATTGCTTAAAAACACAAAAGTTTTACAGGTGTCCTTGTAGGGATGCAATTGTTATTAACCCTCACTGAATTTTGAGGAACACCCACACATCCTCTAAAATAATATAATTATTCTGAAAATATAAAAAATAAAATTATGGAAAGCAATAAAATCTTTCTTGCTACAGCACTTTTCACTCAAGGCTCTGTTTATAACTTATGAAGAAGGAAGTATACCATGTCCTTGCTGCCATCAGACACAATTCAGAAGCATTTGCAAGCATAAAATTTAAGAATTGCACCCTTATGTCACAGAAAAGACAGAGATAAAATGTGAGCAAGACAGCTTTTACAACACAGTATCATGAGATGAGAGCTGTCAGGCTTCTGATGTTTTTGGGTCAGCTGTAGCATGAGTCAGAATGCAAAGAAGAGAACAATTTGCTGAGGACATTTGCTGTCTTTTAACTCTGTGCATGAGGGAAGAACCATCACATTTTTCCCCTAGCAAGTGCTGTTTTCAGCAGAGAATCACAGAACCACAGAATGGTTTGGGTTGGAAGGGACCTTAAAGATCACCTATTTTCAACTTGCCTGCCATGGGCAGGGACGCCATTCGCTAGATCAGGTTGCTCAGGGCCCCATCCAAGCTGGCCTTGAACACTGCCAGGGATGGGACATCCAGTGTCTGACTATCCTCTGAGTAAAAAAATTTCTTCCAAATATCTAACCTGAATTCCTCCCCTTTTAGTTTAAAGCCATTTCCAGTTGTTCTGGCACTGTCTGGCCACATAAAAAGTCACTCTTCCTCTTTTTTATAAGTCCTGTTGAAGTACCAGAGGGCTGCAGTGCGGTCTCCCCAGAGACGTAAGATGTACTCTGCTACCAGAACAGACTGTAGGCACACATCTGTAAACACAAGCTGTAAAGATCACTTTGCACCTCTGCAAACTGGATGAAGCCCACAAAGAGAGCTGAAAGAATGAATTAACCAATTCAAAGATGTGCCAGCATGGGAGTTGCTATGGAAGCAAAAAGAAGTATTTTTAGATTGTTCTTGCATCACATATTCTCCCACACAGAAACTCCCATTCCCTCAAATTACCTTTAGAGAGGAGTGAAAGAGGAGTATCTCTTCACTTCATCATCCATTCTGCCTGTTTCTGAGTTAGTAGCAAGCCCATGTTGGACTTAAATGGCAATCCTCCGAGAATCTGAAAGCTGGTAAAAGACAGAAAGATGTGCGTGGCTGCTATACAGAGAAGGCATAAAATCTTTTGTAACTTGAAATTCATGGCTGACTTCTGTGCATTCCCGTAATGAACATTCATTTGTTTCTTTCTTCTGCAATTTCTGAAAGTGCACCTTCCATAATATTAACTCATATGCAGATCTACCGTGCAAGAAACAGAAAAGATGTCTTAGTTATATTATACGCATTATGCAGAAGACATAAACAGGCACAGGTTTCTGCATAACTGGAAGATTCCCTATGGATTAATTAGCATTTTGGCAGAGCAGGTTGCAACTATTTCTGTTCTTCTGCCAGACAAATTTTATGGGGAGGATCCTGGTTTTGGTTACTAAAGAACAATTTATTGTATAATATTTGAGTGTAGCTACAAGGTGCACTTCAAGGTAGATAAGGCAGCAAACTTCGATATTTTCTGTCTACCGGTGACCTCCTCCCTCATATTCTCTTACTAGTTTTAATGACAATTTCAAGATAAAATGTGAACTGGAAAGAAAGAGAACTGCTAATGGATGGTCTTTCTGAACTGTTGCCCCGATCTTAAATATTTACATTTTTAAGTAATTTTAAGTATTTTTCTTTCATGTTGACACGCAATAAGATTAATTCAAAGTAGCATTAGGGAAAACACCCTTTGAGGACTGGCAGATATCTTACCCAGAGGAAAGGACTAATATAGCATCTATAGATTGTGGGGCTGTACAAAGGCCTACATAGAGTTGCCAAGCTGAAGATAAGGATCACTTTCACAGAGCCTCTTCAGCAAGACGCAGGATGGTGGGGAGAGAGCCCGAGATATCCGGTCCACACAAGTTCCTCTTTATAGTCATGCTAAGAAATGTTATGCCTCAGATAAACCTTCCCACAGCAGACATTTCTTCTTAGATCCAGTGCAGTGTGTTAAGAGGGCGAGGGTGCCACCAATCCCCTTGATGCAGCTGGGGGTAGGCGTTCTCAAAGCCTTAATGTTTGTTTTCACAACGGACTTCTTCAGCCAAAGAGGGGAGTAGTGAAATAAATGTCATATGTCGTGAAATGAATGGGGGATCCCACACTTGTTCCTTTCGCTCTGCCGCTATACGTCATAACCAGTTCTTTTTCTCCATCCCACGGGAGAAAAAGAAGATGCTGAAGCAGCACACAGAAGGCTGCAATTCCTATGTTTCCTTAGAACTCGGGAAGGCTCCTGACAGCCTTTCCATACTAATAGAAGTACCACTGCACACCCCGCCAACGGCAGTGAGATACACCAGAGCAGCAGGCTGGAAACGGGGAATTTGCTCCAGCAGCAAACAGGCAGAAACTGAAAGGAAACCCCTTGGGAACAGGAAGCAGCTCCGTGATGAGGGAAAGTGAGGTTCAGGAAGAGAGCTGCTGATAGATGTCCGGTGAGACCAGCCTCATCCATTCCAGTGTCAGGAGATTTCATTTGTTTATTATGGCCTCAGCCTCTCCGTGTCAACCACTGTGCTTTATTAACAGAGTGAATTACTTGCAGTTCCCAATAAATTACTGGCTGACATTATGTTTTGGCTACTTTTGATTTGATATAAAGAGGGAGTTGTAACAGTAATCACCAAAAGTAGTGGATATCACCATCCATCACATGACAAAATGATTAATGGTACTGCTTTGACCTTTTTCAGTTAGCCCAGCCAGGAAATAGAAAAGCAGCTTCCCTCTGCAGCCCTTCCCTGAACACACCTTCTATAGAACTACCTTGACGCCTGAGAGGAAGGGGATCTGATATGGCCTCCATCACTTCAAGGAAAGAGAACAGACAGGCTCCACCCATCCAAAAGGTGCCCAGGGGAGCAGAAGTCCTTAGAGCTTTCCTCTACTTTGGTAGGAAGAAGGAATTCTTAGAGAGGGGTGGTTTGAATAGGGTGTTCCCCTCATACTTTTCAACTCAGAAGCACAGTTTGCAAATCTGGAGCAAAACTTTTTAAGTGCAAATGATTTCCAGTTTGAAAGCAGGATTTAACATTACCCATATAGCACATGCTACTTCAACAGGGATAATTTGCTGAAAAACATTGGAACAAAAATTTGCTGAAGGCTTTGCCTTTCCCTGCAAATTACTAAAAATGTGATCCTCTTTCACTTTTTGTGAGCCCCCTTTTTCAATGAGCTGTTTATTGCCTCAGGGCCTACATTTTATACCTTTCCTCACCTGAAAGGTATTTCCTTTGAAATACCTTTCTTTCCTTCTTAACCATTATTTTCTTTTCCAATTATGCTTTTGAAGCAGAGCTAGATCCCTTTTATGCAGCTCAGGAAAACCCATTGTCTTTATGTCATGGCCTGAGACAAGCAGAGCGTCCACCAAAGTGAACCATGTCTGAAGAAAATATCAAACAGACCATGTGCACTCACTGAAGGTGGAAAGCATGAAATTTGGATGAACAAAACTGATTTGTTTGTAGTAACTTAAATATTACTTGAGATGACAATTGTCAGTCCAAAACCAAGACAGGGGAAAGGGCAAGACAATTGTAGACTAGTTGGTAGGCCAGTGGGAGGAGGACAAGAAACAAAAGAAGACTAGAGGAGACAGTTCTTCAACATGACAAGCTTGGCTTGATTGATGGGAACAGCTGAGATTCGCAGCAGTGAGACAATCTGGAGAACAAATAGATTCAAATAAGACGTTTTGCAGTGAGTGGGAAGTGAGCATCCAGAAAAAAAGGATTTTATCAAAATTCTCAAAAAGTTTGCAGCAACAAAGAACATCATGATTGCAGCAAGTGATGAAGTTTTATTCTGCAGAGACACCTGGGTTGGACAAGGCCCCCTGGAGTGAATAATCAGGTGAGAAATTTAATCTACCTTCTTGGGCCATGGAAGCTGGGAACTCTGTAGTACTGCCAAGGATAGTATTGCTGGGTAAAGTGTTTGTTCAAGACAGGAAAAAGGCTACATTGTTCTAGAAATAAAGACTGTGTTGTTCAGCTCTCTACTGCATTACTCTGCTACACCTTTCTCACAGTCACATCATGGAAGGAAAAATGGATCCTGTCTGGGAGGTATTTGCTGTCTAAACAGCCCAGAAAAAAAAGAGGAGTAGCCCCTTCATACACAAGATATGTAAGAGAGCAGAAAATAGTGCAGCAGTATCTATTCCTGGGGCTGAGATGTTGCCTCCCTGGGAAGGCGTTTGTGCTGGCAGGAGGCATGAAATCACTGCAGGTAAGAAAAAAGGACATGGTTTTGCATCCAGTAACCACATTATATCCATTTAGCTAGTTCCTTCCGCATTCCTCACCTAGTACATACAGGACAAAGTTTCAACAAAACTGCTCTGAAGGAGCATACTGTGGATGAAGCCATAGTATACATAGATCATCACCTGCTACCCATGTTAAAAGTGCAAGCCCTGAAGCTCTGGAGTTGAAGGACAAGATCATGGTGATGTGGGATGGACATAGGGCTCTTCCTGTTCTCCACTGACCCATAACTTTACAGGCACAACACTCACTCCAGCAGTAATAGCAGTAGGGGTAGGGCAGCAAGCCAAGGACTCATCTTGCTCATTGTAACATGGGACAAATAATTCTACTTTTGTTACATTTTTTTAAACAACATTGTGCTTCATTGGGGCTTTTAGGGAGAGCTGAATAATGCTGGTAGAACAAATAGAGCTGGGGTATGCACTGTACAAAGTATTTTAGCAGAGCAGGATCAGCTGTGCCAGTGAAGGCACAGCTTCACAGCTTCACACAGAAAGGAATAAGGTAGGACATAGGAAATGCGAGTTTTCTGGTTTAAATTTATTGCCATTTTTTCCCTTGTTTGCTGCTAGCTGGCTCTGCGATAATTTCTTTCTCTGTTCATTTCATCAATTACTGTGTAGTAGGTATTGTATCAAATAAAACTCTCTGCAGTGGAAGACCCAGACTCTCCTGGTTTTATTGTTGTGAGGAAGTTAGTGTCAATAACGGTTCATTACCCAGTTTGTCTGCCTCACTGCTTTTTCCTTGACTAAAAATTTTTGTTATAAACTTTCGATTCTATTCTCTCACCTTAATATCATGTGCTGAAAAGGTCTCCTTGGTTGTTACAGACATTCAAAGGCAGATCTCATCAAAGATATTGTTAACCATTCTCAAGAATAGGACAGTGATTAAGAAATTTTCCTTTTCCTTTTCCTTACAGGCTCTAGAAAAATCTGTTCTTCATTAGCAATAGAAGTGGTTTTCTCTCCATCATAGATGACGATTGTAACATTGGTTTGTTGCCTATTATATGTATATTCCTAGTTAAGCCAGAGCATACATACATTTTTATATAAAGTCAAAGTGATAAATAAGACATTTAGGACAAGATTTAGATTATCCTACCTAGAATTTTATCATACTTTAAGCATATTGATCCTAGACAGTAGATTAGATAAGCCTTCCTGAAGGCACTGATTTACATCACTTGTGTTTAGAGCTAATAGGGGAACTCTAGACTCATTCTTGGGGCTCTCAGGATGATAATGTTTAGTCACCTAGGTTCAATTACCCACATGTGATGAGCCTGGCATTCAGTTTAGCATTTAGGCAAAACCTGTGATCTCTGAGGTTGTATGTTCTCCATAGACTTTAAGCCGGTGACCACAACAGGTTGTTGCCCATTCATGTTTGAGGTGTTAAAACATCCATCATACTAATCAGACATCTAGTCATATAGGCAGTACAGGCAGGAGAGTGACAGCCAGGGGTGGACTGAGCTTCCTAGACAGAGATGTCTAATGCTATTTTGATTGCTGTGGGATACTCCTCCTGGCCTCTAGCTGCCACTCCAAGAGCTGAGGATGTCCTGTAAGTCATAGGTCATTTCTACCAGCCTTTTGCAGACATTTCAGGTGCTCTGAGGATCTCAAGTGGCTTTGTGTGGGCAATTGAATTGCAGTTCTAATGACTGGTAAACTGAATATCACTGTCAGCTCTAGTGATACTGCACTGATTAGATTTATCCTGACTGTAGGGGGCCACAGAGGCAGATACCTTAATCTTAATCTGGAACTCACCACTTCATTAACAAAAATAATTGCTGTTTGCAATATCCACTTATACATAATTACTTATTGGTCAGTACAGTCATTCAGGGAACTGGGGACTTGATGTGAAGCTTTGTCCAAACCCTGGAGTCAGACTCATCTATACTTGTCTCTGTATCTTAAGAGAGTGTCTAGACTACTATGATATGTACTACTCAGAGGGCAGGGATGACATCTCCCTCTCTTTAGGCCAAGGAACCTTGTGCAACTTGGGAAAACAGCAGAAAAGTGTGTAAAGAGGAACCTTGTGAGGTCTAGCAGCCACAGCCTACATTTGGGTAGGATTACCTGTATTTCTCTGTTCCCAGGACTTTCTAATGTAAAAGACAGGTTCATCTCCCAAAGCTGTCTAGCAGGTTATACAGCCAAGTTCCTGTCTCAGTTATTAACTTGCTGGTCCCATGAATCCATCACATATTCACAGACTCATACAATGTTTTTACTCATTTTACGTTAGGCAGAACTTCAGCGCCTGCATGTATCACAGGCCATTATATTTTACCTGTACCAAGGTCAGTAAGTTAGGCTTGATTAAAACTTGACTTTCTAGAAAGAGATCCAGAGTAGATAACTTATTGCTTCTCCTGGAAACCTCTTTTGAAGGTTAACATCATCATCATGGTTAAGAAATATGTGCACTCTTTTTAAGTTGAATTTGTTCAGCTTGAGCTTCAACACATGCATTCATCTTATGTTCTTACCTAGTAGGTTCAATAACCTTTTAGCAAGCAATTTTTCTATTCTAGTTCTAGTAGCCAGGAACTGAGGCATCTCTTAATCTACTTTTTTATTAAACTTTGATTTGTCCTTCCACCGTACTCACTGCAACTCATCCTTTCTACCTCTGAATGGCTCCTGCACCATCTTCCAATGTTGTTGGCTCATTTTAAACTGTCATCATCAGATTTGCACCTGCTCTTACCCAGAGTGTACAAAAATGTTAAACCATGACAAGTCATTGTCATTGGCCATTGCAATGGCCAAAGCATTGCACAGGGAGCTCACCCAGAGCAGCTTTTTGTCTCTTTGGCACTGTTGTCCTTTCCTAGGAGAGGAGACTTCTAAGCCTATGCCTAAAATCGGAGACTTGAGAAAGTAAAGGAAGAGAAACCATCTACTATGTGAGGCTGTCTCTTAAGGAAAGGAGCAACAAGTGCTGGTAGTGGTGGGCACTGAGGGGTTGGAGACCAGAAGAGCATGCAACAAAACCAAGCAAAAAGCTTGCTTAAGAGCTGACTACAATTTTAAAAGCTGGTGGATCTGATTTTTTTCTGATCCAGAACTGCCTCCTTGTTCCTCTGGTTTTATAGTAAAGAAAAAGTAGTATTACAGAGCGGTATTGCTATGATCCCCATGCTACCATGTTAACAGATAGTTATCTCATGAAGTGTATTTGATGTAATTGATGAAGTGGCAGCATAGGCTAATTAAATTGTTGTTCATTCAACCATGTGAAGATTTTAACTACAGTCCCACCTCTAATCGTTCTTCTTCCAAAAGTAACTTAATGCATTTCAGTTTCCTCAATATCCTTTTTCCTCACTTTTATCTAACTCTGTAAATCCAGGATTTAGAGTTATCACATTTTTTACCAAAGAACCCTGAACCCACTTGTAATCTCTAGGCATTACTTCCACCTCTTTCCTATTCACTCACATTCAGCTCTAACAAAGGAATTAGGTGCAATGTTTCTGCCTAATTCCTGTGGGTAAATATTCACCCTATATCCAGACTTCCTTATGCTCTCCCATCCAAATACAGAACACACCCATAGTTCCCTGCCCCCAGGCCACATGTCTATAGGAATAGCTCTATTTAGTAAATATTGTATTCACCCTGACATCCAAAATGCCACCAGTGTCCTTGATGTGATACTGTGGGGACAAAAATGGCAGGAATCTAAGAATCATTAGAGTGTAAGTTAAATGTTGTGCTTTCTAGAACAGATACTTCATGCAGCTGCCAAAATAGCTCAGCTGAAAATCAGACTAGCATAACAATTTTCAGATTTTCAGATCTTACACTGTGAATACCAATGCATTTGTAAATATTTTTTCACTTTTCAACTCTACTATTATACATGAACTTATTTCAAAAAAGACACCTAAAACTACGTTGTAAATAATCTAACCATTTAACCCTATAGGAAGGTCACAAAGATCATAAAGGTTACTAATTTTAACTTTTGCTTGTATGAGACAGAATAAACATTTGCTGGTTTTCATCATGCACTAAGAACAAATTTAATTTCCTTAAAGGTTGAGTTTCATGTCTTACTATGGGTAAGTAAAACATGAATTTCACATCTTACTATCTCTACTGAAACTAACAAGGTTAGTTTTACTAGGCTCCAGTCACGTCGGCATCCACAATCGGTTTCGGGTAGGAATGGGTGTTAAAGCTTTGCACTTCCCAATTTTTTCACCGTAAAAATACAGACAGTATTAATAGCTACTAGCATTTACAGCATCACATGACTTCTGGAGGGGGATCCCCTGTAACATTCCAGAACTAATGTCTGCCGGGGACAGCCATCCTTGTAAGTGACAACTGAGTTCCTGCAGGGAAGGGCTTGCTTCCAGCATCCCATCTATCAAGCAGAAGGCAGACAGAATTAGCAGTAGGATAGAGAACAGATGTCAGAAAAATCTTGATATCAGTATGGCATTCCATTGATGAAAGAGAAGGAAGATATGGCGGAAAAAAGCAAGCAGATCTTTACATACAGGTTGGTACGTAAATAATAATTTTGTAATTTTGATACATTTTTATTTTTATAAATGTAACGAAGATTCAAAATTAAAGGAAAAAGATTAAAATATTTGCTTTAAATGTGTTCTCTCTCTGATCAACAAAGTAATTCTCCTTCCTTCTTTCCAAGTTTTTCATGTTTGTATTTTTACACATCTATTTATGGCTAGAGCAGTCTAATGTAACATTAAAAGAATTAATCTTATCACCACTGAGGAAGTACTGGAAGATAAAATCAACATTGCTCTTTGATCATTAAACGGCTTTAGAATTCTTCACACAAACAGATCTCTCTCTTCCTTATCAAATGTCAGAGATACAGTTATGGCTGCTTGTGAAAGATATCTTTTTTCCTGCTCAAACAACATACACAGATCTTCAGATGGGACACATGCCCTTTCATTTTCAAGTCATTTCTCAGCTAGATAAATTAGCTTTATTTCTAGGCAGTAGAAGGGAAAATTTTGGGGTTTATTTTCTCTAGGGAAGAGAAGAAAGAAGTCATATAGAGGCAAATTAAAAGAGTGGTCTCTGTGTCATATGAACGTGCTTGTAATCTTGGAGTACAGCTACCCCGCTGGAGGAGCATACTCTCACATCCACAGTATCCACCATTCTCAAAATATATGGGGCGAAAAAAAAGTAAAGTATTATCATAATGATGTGCAAATAAATCCATAAACCAACATGGAAATGTTTTGGGTGATGTTGATACACATAATGAATACACCAGTTAGGGTGAATTTTAGAAATCATACACATGTTCACTATATATGTGTGTTCATAGTTAAGTAAGGCATCTTTATGATTCACTCTAAGGAGCCCCAGATTGGGGTTGGGCCATGGCTCATGCAAGACCAGCATGGACAGTAGCAGAGGTGGCTGGAAGAGCAGGGGCACAGCAGCGTATGGAGGATGGAATAGTGAGAGAATCCAGAAGCCAGAAAAGAGAGTCTCAGAGTAGGTGATTAAAACATCAACAGAATCAATGTTTTTTTTTTCTTTATTCAATTATCAGCAACAATTATAAACTGACATTAATAATCCCAGTAGAAATTTGGAAAACTGGCTTGGATTGAATGGTGGAAGGTCAAGCAAAAAGAAAGTGGAGGACTCACAGATCACCTCTTCTGCATCAGCTCCTGTGATCCAGACTTAGTGCTCACTGCCAGGCATGGTAACTAAGAGAAAAGCTTGTTTCAGTGAATGAAGAAAAACATTTTTTCTCATGAAATATAGTCATAAGGTAAAAGATGATGATTTACTGATTCTCTATAAATCTGTGCTTTTCTCATTGCCCAGCATTTTCCTCCTGCTACCCCCTACCACCTTCCACCTCTTAAGGCTCTCAACAGACATGTTCCCTGTGTCCCTTTTGGAATGGAATATTTCAGAACTTGATCACAGACTCCATGGTGTTCTGAGAAACACTCAGTCCTAACATGCCCTATAGAATGATGTAAAAAAGGAAATTGCTAGTCTTTCTTCAAGGTGGCTTAAGCAAATTATTAACTAAAAGCTTTAGATGTTTGTTTGAAATGCAATTTTTTTTGGCCAAGAAAATGCTTTCTTTTCATTGGGTCCATTTGACTAACTAAAGCAGATAAATACAGTTGAGTAGACCACTAGAGACAATAGATTAATCAATGAGAGGAAATACTTTCACAGTTGGTGTCTTAATATAGTTTCATATGCACATACAGATACACACACGCACTACCGTTGGTTAGTAAAGGCTCCCAAAAACTCAAAGAGGCTGGATAACACCCTTGTAAAATTTCCTCAGTTTTCTGATAATAGGAAATAAACATTGTTTTGTTCCTGGGGAAGACATGCACATCCACAATGTCACTAATCTGAATAAACCTGGCAGAAGACAGCAGGATCTAACTTAGCACAGGAATGGGGCACAGCATAACAGGTCAGATTAAAGCTGACAATTTCCAGCACGTGCACAGAGCATCGAGGTGCTTATTTCAAACCTTTATACAGAATGAAGTCAGTGAAATTACACGGGGGATGAATTTAGCCTCATAACTTTACTGATCTATTTTCTGCAAATCTCTTAAGTATTCAGTTGCTTCCTGCTAATTAATTTTGCATTATTTTACAGAAGGCTAATATGTGCCACATGGGGCTTTTGTAAAATGTCCTTTAGTCATTGTCATTCAAAATAATTTAAGTTTCTGAATGAATCTATTAGACAAAAGGCTATGGATATTGTCTTCTATGTTATTAAAGTGAAGCAAGTGCTTTCCGTAAAAATCTCCTTTAAAATATTTTGTTAATGCTCATCCCAAGATGAACTTTTGCTTTGTTGAAATTAATGGAACTTCCTAGATTCACAAGAGTCTGGCCTGGATGGGTCCAAGTACACATTTAAGGGAAAAAAATCCCATATTCAGACTATGAGCCAAGCTTGCAAAAATCAGCTTTCATTTTTTAAATCTGACTCCAAAACTATTTTTCTGTATCTCATATCATAAGATTTCCTATTAGTAGGCAGAATTAAGCATGCATCTTGTCTCCAGGACCCTTCCATTTTTAATCAGTTTCATACCAGTAAGAAGTAGGTCTGGGGTATTGTGAGACTATGTAAAAGATGGTTTCAAAGCTCAAAATGATCAGCCTCTGCTAGGGCAAAAGAGTTTGTGCAGGCTGAACCTGTTACATGGACCAGTTTCTCTCAAGTTAGTACTGTATAAGATATGAAAACAGTGTCTCAGATATTATGTGCAAGGCCCATTCTCTTTTTAGTATCCTGAATTAGGTATCCTGAATTAGGTATAACATTGTTCAACATATGCCTGAAAAAATATGAAAAATCTCAAGTTCTCTGCTTTCACCTGCATGCAGCCTTCTCAGAGCAACTCACTTTTTTTGCAGTCATCTTCTGTATAGCTCAATACTAGAGTTTTCCAGATTCCTTGCAAAATACTCCAAATACTGCATTTAAACAAGCAAACATATAAACAAAAAAATAAATAGTAGCTTCAGTGTCATTTTCAAGGATGGCCAGACCAGACCCAGGATACCATGAAGTCAAACTAATCCAGTTCCTATTCCAGTGCTTTTTCAATGTTTTAACTTTCTGGGAGATGTTAAGATATGGTCCTGCAATCACTCCAAGTGTTGGGTAGGTGGTTTTGCCAGTATATTCAACCAAGCTGTCAAACACTATCTCAGAAACAAATAAAATAAGAGAGTAGGAAAAAAGGAACAGATGGTCTTTACCTTGCTAATGCCATCCTTATAAATCATCCAAAACGTACCTTAATTCTGTATGGCTACTTATCTGCTTAAATTTAAGTATCTGCTTACATAAATTCTGTATGTAATTGGAGGCCTGCCAGGTTTTCCATGACCAGGCCAACCACCCCTTGCCATTACAGTTCAGAGTTCTTTTTTTTGTATATCCATTCCAGCAAGTCTCACCACCACAATGACAGTTGCAATTGCACAAGACATTTCAGTAGCTGAGCCACAGCCTGAATAGAGGCCAGCTGATCTCCTGGCTTCTTTTCTGAAGGCTGCATTGCTCTTATTCAAACGGCCTCCCTGTATGGGTTATGTGGTGGCAATTTATAATTTACCCCACTAGGTAACAGCCCTTGAGAATTATTTCACAATCAGACAATAATTCCATTCAGCTTCTTTAAAATATTCTCTGCTGCTTTGAAATAGGAGAGGCTGGGATGCTTAGGACATGGTCTTTAAGCTCTCTTCATGCAGCTGAGAGAAATGACTCATGCTGCCAATGTGGATTTACTCATTAGGTCTGTTGTGCTAGTGGATGCTCTGGGGAAGCTGACAGTGACCAAATATTTCCTTTTTATCAGTGCAGCTATTTCCCTCTCATCTTGATGCAGAGCAGCTCTGGTTGCCACTGGTATGTGCTGTAATCTTATCAGATCTGCCTTCTCTTTCTTTCCTCCTTTGCTCATGAAAAGTTACTCTACTGACTTTCTCAGAGTACATTATCACTGCTATGCCAAATGCATACAAAATATTTTGCTCTCAAAGGAGATAAAAATTCAGAGGTGAATTGAATAACATCCACATTTTTTTAAAAGCTCTTCCTCTACAGAGGGTTTTCATTTTGTCCTTTTATATGGATCCAAAATTAGTTCCAGTCCTGATCTCTCAAATGATTTCTGACTAAGGTCCACAAAACCTCAAAATAATTGGCAAATTTAACTTTTCAAATCATACTATTAAGTGTGTATGGAGCCGAAAAGTCTTCACCGTATCTTTCACTTCTTTTTGTCTTCATCTCACAGCAATGAGGAGAAAAACATCCCAGCAACGAAGTCAAGGACTGATTTTGTGTTAGGGCCCATATTCTCAAAAATGATCTGCTGTCTCCGGGGGCCCAAAGCAATCATGGTCTGACAGTAGAGGCTTGACTTTATGCTCCTCATGGAGAGTCTGTGATGTCCCACACACTGTGTTACAAATGTTATTCCGTTCTTTCGCTGCTTCTCTCAGAAATTGCAAGTGTGTGAGCTCAGTTCATTAAATTATAAGCCATGATTAAGCCACATCAGTTCTCTCATGAACAATTACTCATGGATTAATAGTCAATGAGTAATAATAGCCCATCATCGTTGCAGTTGTTTTTTCTGGGTTAGGTGGGGAGCCCTTTTGAAGGGCCAAATAACACTGCTCTGGAAGTAAAGGTAGAAGCACTCAATAGCAACATGCCCCTTTTAGACAGTTAATTTAAACACTAATGTTGTCTGTGAGTAAGGAGAGAGTTGACAAAGTGATAAAGTACTACCTAATTACTTCAGAAAGCTGCCTGGTTTTAAGGTTTCAGTGCATCATATAAGCACGAGGATCATATATATCAAACTTAAGGGGTTCTACCATAAGGAAGGACTGAATGTTCCATTTCATAGAAGTGCATCTATGACTTTGTACAGAAATTGAAAATATCTAGACTTACAGCAAGTAATATGCTTCGCAACAAGCCTTTCAAAAGTCAAGCAGCAACCTGTGTGATTCTTTTTCCCCTCTAGAGCAGGAGAAATATTATACAGAAAATAATTTATTTTAATGAACAGTTTTTAATTTTCTTTCCTTGTCTGTTCACCAGGATAGGTTTAGTATAAATATGGGGTAGCTCTTTCATGCTCTTTGTTTCTCTTAAATGATCCCAGAGTTCCACAATGCTTAATCAAGAGAAGCCTCTAGTGTTCATGCAACTTTATCCTGTTTTCTACCTCCATGGTTCAGTCATTACACACTGCTTGTAATTCATACAGGAAAGTCTGTCTGTGCAAAGGAAATGTCCATACTGTTCATATGTCTATTTTGTTTCTTCAGTCTGACCCTATTCTGATATTACAAAGCATGTGAGTGACAACTTTCAGTTTAACTACCTGGCTTCATTCTCGCTGCCAGACACAGAACAGAGCTCTTGAGATAGGCACTAGGGATATACACAGACATCAGCGTTTACAAGTTGCTCAATTATCATTCCTCACCAAGCACTTTTTAGGGCCCTTGGGTAGCAAATCTGTTTGGGCTTTGGAACCTTCCCATGTGAGCAAAGCTACAGCTGCTATTTTCTGTGATTGTGCCTCCGGACTCTACAGTATGGGCACCAGTCCATAATACCATGACCTATTTCATGTTGAAACTTTCATAAGTGACATGCACTTGGCCTGAGTCAGTAGAACAAAGGAGCTGGAAGACATTAAAATCTTATTAACCAAAAATTTGGAATTATTATTCTCTAAGTGTATATCCTTAAATAACAAACTGCTTTACCCTCCCCCCCTTACCACATATTCATTGAAAGACATTTAATCTAATAAGCCTGTCCAGTTTCTTTTAGCAACTCAATATAACAAATAATCGCTTTCATAGAGTCACAGGAAAGAGGTCTGCAATGGACTTTGAGGATATGTCTTCAGTGCTAAGTAACAGAAAGCCTAGAAGGATGCTTGAACACTGGAGCTATGATTGTCCACACTGTTTTATTGTTTGCTCTCTGAAGCCAGTTTTCTTCAAGACAAAGCTGCTATAGAAGGGGCAGAACATGAGCCAGTCCATGTGACTTTGTCCTAGGACCAGGAATTAGCCCTAAGGCCAACCAGACATAGCCTGAAAGGTTATAGAGCCATCTTTTCTTCTCAAAATAGAAAATATCATCATGCAGTAATTTGTTCTGTTTCTATATGAACCAAATCTAATCAATGAGCTTTGTTGTCTGAGCACTCCAGGGTTGTGCTCTGCCCAACAACTTTCATTATTTCTGAATTTTGCTCTGCTCCCATTGACATCAACAATCCCTCATTGTCACGAACCAGCATAAATAAATTGCTGTTATGCCTGCCAAGCCTCAAATTCTAGTATTCCAGTAAATCTATGGTAAAACAATCATTTGTATCACTTATAAGATTCTAGTGATTATATTAGTGTTAGCTTATATACAATTGGTGAGAATAACAGATGCACCTTCTCAAGCCTTAGGATAGAAAACTTCCCTGTCAAGATAGCTCTAATTTGTAAGGGTCTGTAATGCCAGCTCACTGCATAGACACCAATTCACATATCTCCACTGGAACAATTGGGAAAATCATTCAGTAAAGTAATCTCAAAATTCCTCCTGGGCCTTGGAAACCCCTTGGGAATGCAGGAGGTAATCCCCAGCAGGAATCCTTGCCACATGTTTGTTGTCTACAAAGTATAGCATAATAAACCTGTCTTAGATGATGATACATGGAATCAGTATTGCAAGGCATCAGTAACAATAATTCTCAGTTAGATCACAGTACCACTCAACATCTTCAGTCAGGTTTTATGAAATTAAATAAGAGCAGAACTTGGTCTTGCAATTCTAATCCCTAAGCTGAAGAAAGTCCAATTATGGCCAGTATTATTAATATTGTTGCCCTTATTCAAGACATCCAGCCACAAAGAGACAAAGCAATTGTCATTCATTTCTAAGGCAATACAGATGCCTTCATATAACAATTCAAAAATGCAAATATTTTTAACTCTGTGTGTGTGAGTATTAGGATTTTTAATTTCAGATTTTCTGGTTTTTCTTCTTTGATATTTTATTTTTCCTAAGGAAAATAACTTACAGGAATAAAACGTGATAACTTTAGGGAAAGTTTCACTTCTGTCTTCGTAATAGACAGAAGTTCTCAGAGCATGCAAGGTCCCTACACGGGACCTGCACATCCAGCCTCAAGTCTCTTCTGTCTCCCAGACCTGTGAGGTAATGGGAAGAAGAGCAAACGTTGTCAGGATAAAAACCAGGAGCAGAGAGAGACATAGTCACCTGTCCCCACCACTGACATAGCATCAGTTCCAAGATCTCAGAAAAGAGTTATTTTCAACAGGTTAGTAGCCTAAGCACCAATAGCTTTGCGTCCTGTCTGTAAGCTGTGAGCAGTTCAACAGCTGCCTCCTCCTCCTTCTCTATATTTATCCACAGAAGCGTCGTGGATGTCCCAGGATGCTTTTCAGTTGGTTTTGCAACACTCAAAATCCCCCTTGTTACAAAAGAGACTCTTTCAGTTCCTCTCAGCAGGCTGCTATGCTACGGTCCTTCAAATCGAAAGCAGTCACATCTTGGTTTTGTTACTCTTACTCTTTTTAATGTGCCTTCTCCCTAGAGATGCCTCCCCACATTTAAATTGCCTTTCCTCTTTTGCCAGTGTTCACGTTATGAATTAGATATTTGGCACAGATGCAAAATATATTTCCCCTCTCCTAACTTCAGCTTGTATTTTGTTCCTAAATGAAAGCAGACTTCAGAGCATCCGCCCCATGTGGCCAATCTCTCTGTGCTACACCTGCTTTCACATCATGCAAAACACAGGGAATCATGAACAAAACATCTCAAAAAATGCTAGCGTGTAAATTAGAATACCCTTAATAAATTACCCATGAAAGTATGGCACTGCTCTGGGGTGACTGCTCATATGCAAGCAAAAAGTGTACCTGCCATGCAAGTATATAGGAATGGAATACTTGTAAAGGATTGTTCTGGATCATATCTTTCTGATTTGCAAACTCTTCTTTAGACTATTAAGACATTTTAATTCTTTTTTACCTTTCAGAACGCGGGCAACATGATGTCTTAATCACATTTTTCAAATCTCCCATCTCCAACAAGAAAGCAATCATTGTTTACAGAACACTTTGTTTAAGATGTTATTCCCCCTTTTCTTTCTCCACCTGTGGGAGGGTGAAGGAAAATGAGTAGGTGTTGTTGCAAGACAAGGTAGGGTTCAGACAAAAAGAGCCTGAGGCAACAGTGGCAGCCACTGTATGATATCTCACCATGATGTGACACTTATGACACCTTCACCACATTTACCAGGATCAATGAGGCTGGCGAAGGGACTTGAGCACAAGTCCTGTAAGGAGAGGCTGAGGGAGCTCGAGTTGTTTAACCTGGAGAAGAGGAGGCTCAGGGGAGACCTCATCACTCTCTACAACTACCTGAAAGGAGGTTGTAACCAGGTGGGATTCAGTCTCTTCTCCCAGACAACCAGAAGTAGGACAAGAGGGCACAGGCTTAAATTGTGTCAGGGGAGGTTTAGGTTGGATATTAGGAAGAAATTTTTTAGAGAGAGTGGTCAGGCATTGGAATGGGCTGCACAGAGAGGTGGTGGATCCACCATCCCTGGAGGTTTTTAAGGTGAGACTTGATGGATGTGGCACTTAGTGCCATGACTGAGTAACCACAGCAGTGTTGGATCAAGGATTGGACTTGATGATCTTGGAGGTCTTTTCCGCCATGGTTGATTTTATGATTCTATGATAACAGACAGACACTGGAAATACTTTTTTGATACCTAAATTTCAAGATTTCTTACCCAAAACACAATGCTTTTTCTTATCCCCTTGCTTCATCACATTGCAAAAAACCAAATATACAATACTTGGTTTTGGTAAATTCTGCAAATGTGTTTGGATCTTTTCTGTCATTAATATGATGTTTTGCTTTGAAAATGTGATCTGCATCATTATTATTATTTACACTCCTTGCTTTCAAGGAAGTTTACGCTGTCCTCCCTTGTGGAGCAGGACACCACCATGTTGTCCACAAGTAGCATGTGAAAATTTGTGCATTTATTACACAAGTTGACAGAGCTGTCAATGCATAAAAGGAAGAGACTAAGCCCTATTTTCGAGCTGGGGAGTGAGGGGTGAGAAACTTGATTTAGCCAAAGCACAGTTGTAGCCTGACCATACTTTTCTTAAACAGTAAGATGATGCAGTGGTTTCATTACAGGTGCACAGTGTACATTAGTCTGCACATACGCCCCTGTGATTTATTGAGGTGGTAGGAGACATAAAGGTGCCTTGGGGACTCTAACACCAAAATCCTAACTTCTGGAGGCTAATACTGCAGCTAACTGATTTCACTAGAATTACAGGACCTCAGCAAGTGCATGTGTCCACTTGTGCTGCTGGAGCCTGGGCTTGGGTGGACAGTTTAGTGGCAGCTCAATGGGAAATCCATAGGGTCAGCCAGCAATGAGCCTGCAGCACTGTTCAGGGATGTGGTAAATGATCTGCAGCAGCTGAATTGGAAACTGCAAAAAAATAGTGTTGATATCAGTTTTCAGAGAAGTACTTTAAGGTAGAATTTTTCAAGATGAGAAAATTCAGATTTTTATTTTCAACTTCTCGTGTACCCAAAAGAAGGTGAGCAGCACAACTGGTTAGACAACTTTTCTCAATGTTTATAAGGTAATAAAAATTCATTGGGTGCGTTCGATCTTTCCTGTTAGTGTCTTGGTGTTTGTACTGGAGATATCCAAAACTTACAAGTCTGGAGCCAACTATTTTCTGTATGAAATCTTTGTCCTAGTACTATATCCTTCCTTGCAACATCATTCACATGTAGTTGTTCTGCTGCCAAATGCTTCAAAATTCTAAGTTGCATCCCTTTCACTGGCTCTCAGACAAACCAAATAACTGGATTCTTTCTGTCTTCCTTGGATTCAGGTTATAAACAACCATATAATGCTATTGACTAAATCAATTTCAGTTGTCCCACTTCCCCTTACCCTCCCATATGGGCCAAACTTCCCCTTCTTCTTTCCTACCTTCCCTTACTCCTTGGGTGAATAACAACATATGTCTCAGTGAAATACAAACCCACCTGTTTTAAAGCACTGTTTGTCACACCTCCTCCCACAAACTCAGTGTCCCAAAATCCACATGCTCTAACTAAAATCTCATACTGATTTTGAATGGCTAGTCATGGATCTAGGCTGCCTTTTTTTCCTGTAGGAGGGATAGAGATTCATTATCATTGAAATGACTGGCATAAGAACAATGCCTTATCCTCCAAAAACAAAAGGTTAAAATTTACCATCTCTAATAGTACAGGAGTTGAAGGGAAATGAAGAACAAACCGAAGGCCACTGAAGTAAACGACAAATTTTCCATCAACTAGAAAGCACTCAGTCAAGCCTTAAGAGTACAGAACAATCTCCATTTTTTGGAAGAGAAAAAGTAAGGTTGATTTATTGTGACTCTAGATGTAAAATGTCTCCAGAGCTAAAAGACAAATAAAACTGACTTTTTTTTTTCCTGGGATGGACATCAGAGCAGCGGCAGTTCAGCAGAGCAGGGTTATTTCAGGAGACAAGCTCACCTGTGACCAATACCCTTTACTCATGTGTATGTGTCTTATGCAGTTGCCATGTTAAAACTGACTCCAAAATATCAGAATCCCTGCAGTAGCAGTCTGAGAATGGTCCATTTCTAAGACCTTCCCATAGGACAGAATCAGTGATAGGAACCTCTGCAAGAAGAAACCTCTTCCTGCTAATTATTTAAGGGACAAGCAAGTACCAAACATGTAGATGAGGAGGTAAAAAGAGGAAGGAACCAATCTTGGAGCGTTACAGCAAAAATCTCTGTTGTAGAACGGAATATATGGGTCCAGTTGGGCAGTATGTCTCTGAAGATATACCTGAAATA
The DNA here is from genome assembly GCA_013397135.1 of Pachyramphus minor. Taxonomy (NCBI): domain Eukaryota; kingdom Metazoa; phylum Chordata; class Aves; order Passeriformes; family Tyrannidae; genus Pachyramphus; species Pachyramphus minor. Next base: position 23,881 of record VYXB01008805.1, read on the forward strand.
AACACCAGTGCTAATACCATCACAGCTCCCTTTGGATCTTAATAGTTTGAAATGAAGCATTTTTTTCCCCTCTGGAAATATTACTACTATAGATTTGCAAACCAAAGTGGGAATTATACTGTTGGGAAGTGCAAAAAAATAGACACTTGTCAAATATTAACTCCAGAAAAAGGAATACACACATTTTAAAAATCTCTTCAATTAGAAGGTAGAATTTTGACTTAGATATGTTAAGGCACAGACTGCATTTATCAGGATTATAAATGCCTCTGCACTTCAAGTTCCAAAAGACCCATGCATGCTTTATATGTGGAATACACCTCTAAGACTAGACCTGTAAGTCCTCATTTTTCAAGCAGAGATAAAATATAAAACTGTTAGGATGTGATGTGCTGATATTTCTGTCATACTTTGCAGTGGTGTAATGATTGGAAGAGGACTGAAGTGGTGGCAAGCATGGCTGAGGTATGCTAAGCCTAAACAGATACATGAAAAAGCCACTTGTATAGGACATTCATACTGAGCTTCGTGTTATGCAGTATCATCCAAGCTCTAACCTTCATAAGTACACAAATACACAGATTTTAAACATCTTCTAAACACACCTTGGAAGATACAGCTTCAAACATGCTAAATACAAACTGTTTTAAAATTCTGTTTGAATTACCATTCTGTTATCTTACCCGTAAACTGTTACAGAGCTGTTAGACCTGTATCAGCCTGACAACTTTCATTTCAAAAATGTAACTATTTTATGATGAATGTGGGCTAAATTTGCTCCCATCTATTAAAAAACATGCAGATGAAAGAGCAAGTGATATCACATAATGTATCACGAATCATTCTCTCAGTGATTATTACTTGTTTTCTTCCTGTTTGCCAGTCATTCCGGAACACTCCCTGTCTGTCTGTAATTCTGGTGACTTATTGAATGATTTAGATGGACGTATCACACTCTGCAGAGAGTCTGCCAAGAGAGCACTTCAGCATTATTCACTGTGTACTATTAGTGGTAAGCACCATGTCATTTAGGTTATACAGTTTTGTTTGTACTATCTGGTTGTGCAATGGCAATGCTGAAATAATGAATGATGAACACATTTCCCAGATGAAGTTTCAGATGAATGACTGTTCATGGTAACTACCATAAGACTTTCATCATTTACTTAAGTTTTCCATGAATATGCTTATAGTCATCCAAACAATAAATTAAGTAACCAGAAGAACCAACTTGTTCTGCAGATTCTGAGAAACAGATTCAGGTCAAGAGTTCTCTCAGCTTTGCAATATGTGAAAGTGAATCTCAGCATTTTCAAAGCTGATAAATGCTGCATTTCCACCTGTTGGATTACTTTTTTTTTCATCCCTGTCAAAAAAAATAAAATTGAAAAAAAAGAAGAGTTGATTAAAACTGTCTGGTTTTTTTTTTTTCCCCACAAAGTTCACATGGGAAAGGAAGTTTGTGAACAAAGAAATGGGGTACAGGAGCTCCTGAGTTTTAAAACCAGCTCCAATAACAAATGTTTCTGTGACTGTTGGTCAATTCCATGGTGTGACACACCAAAAGTGGTTTTTGTTTAAAGCAAATAATAGGAAAAAATAGCTCTCTGATAAAGCTGGCCTTTTACTTGTGAAATATCTATCATCTGTTTCCAGTTTACTTACACTATTCATCTTATGCCTCACTCTTTTCTGGATTTGGGGGGGATTTTTTATAATTGTGAAAGGAACATAACAAAGCTTTTGGAAAGCTTTGTGGTCAAAGGTGTTGTATAACCATCAGTTATTTATTATGAAATGAATGCACTCTTGTTCAAGTGAATTCCAGCATGAATATCATATGACAGGACTGAGAGGAAACTTGTTTATTCTATAGACGAAAGTAGTATTTGTCTTACTAAAATGATAACATTGTTCATTTATCTTTGGAGAATTAATCTGATATGTCTCTTGGTTAAGCTTTAGAGCCAAATTTTTCCACCTAATTCACCTCGTCAACACCTGTTCATGTGAACAGTCCTATGTAAAGTTCAGATCATACTCTGTGTGAAAGAAAAAAAGGAATAGCTATGTCTTAGCCTCTATTCTATTCTAGCCTTGAGTCTAGCAATGACATTGACTAGGAATATAAGTGAAATAATCTAAGCATAATGTTCTTACCGTGAAAATATTGTAATGTTAGCCAACAGAAAAAACAATTAGATTTAATTAAATTAATATATAAGAAATATTAAAGACAATGTGGGTTCTTCCGTTTGAAAATAAAATGTTTCAACAAAGCAGAAGTTTACATAGAAATAGCTTGAAGCAAAGGATGGTTAGATTATTACAATAGTCTTCTAAATATTTAGAAAGCTGTAGTAAATAAGAAAGCAATAACTTTGGAGTCAATCTGCAGTGAGTTACAACATCTTCATTGCTCACAGGTCTTTTCTCTGTGGGACATGAAAAGATCAGAAAGAAACAGACTAGTATATATGTAGTAAAATGCACTTTTTAAAATGAAAGTGTATTCTAATCTGCCAATACCTCTTGTGCAAGAAGATCTTTGTGGAACACTGTACTCATAGTACTTAAACAAATGACTTTCATTCAGCAAATATTGAACTCGATATAGGTCCAAGGGCCATGCCAATCAAAACAACAGTCAAGACATGTCATTTCTCACCAAGTCATAGCATACACGTCACAGAGACATGGTATACATGATATTCAAAACATGTCTTTCCACCTTCCTTTGAAAAGCCTAGTCCTAGCCTGTGCTTGAGCTAAGACATGAGACTGGCTAGACCAGCAAGGTCTAGCTCATGTAGCAGATCCACAGTAGATTTGTATCTGAAGTATTTTTTCCACACGCAACCTGAAAATACACTCACTCTTAGCACTGTTTGTTACTCAATTATCAATAATAATGATCCCTGCTAGGTGGTCTTACCCTCAAAGCATCAAATTTAAATAATGTAGACAATAAATATATCAAAACAGAAATCAAAGCAATCAGAAAGAAAGGTTGCATGATTTTCAGGAGGGTTGTGCTTATTTTAGTATTTTAAAGTTTGGTACATAAGTCTTGACTCTTTCTGATTCCTATACATGCGTGCAACATATAGCTCCAATTTCATGTTATGAAAACACCCCTCTGATAGCCTGCAGGCTAGTCCCCATGTCATGTTTTTTTCAACTGAGAAAGTCCTGAAATAAAGCAATAATTTGGCTTTACAATTATTTTTCTTTGATATTACTTTGCAGCTTTTTGTCCCTCACAGGACCTCCACCAGACCAATCCTATTTTATTCAGCATTACAGGTGTAGTCCAAATTTCTCTACCCCCTATTCTGAAACGGAGTTCTTACCAAAGGGTGACTAGCACTGTCATAAACATTAGATCTGCACTACTGTGACTCGTCCTTTGAGGAATAGCTGGACACTCCCGCAACTCCTGGCATGAAGCCCTTACCCCACAGAGGAGAGATTCACTCCAAGTATTTACAGCACTACAATTTAAACTATGGCTTATGAATTTGATTCTGGAGGTCCCAGCTTTGGTTCTGTGTTTTGTTTACCAGGGGACTGCTGTGTTGAAAATCCACCTGGAAATTTATGACCATGCAGTGACATGGTAATGACTGGGACTATAAATCTAAGCCTAATGCTGTCAGCAAGCTTCCCTTCCTTCACTGCTGCATTTTTAGTGCCTGAGCTAACTAAGATTATTTGAATTGCTTCAACCATTTAAAATATTTATGCTGCCACAGAAAGCTTAAGGTCATAAAGAAATTGCTACTAATAGAAGCAATGTATTACCAGAGTCAGTGTTTGTGATTCTTAACTTTTTCCTGCTACATGACTCACCCCATTCAGTTATTTAGAAGTGAACATTTTTTTAAAAGGACTGGCTCCCTCACTGAAAGAACTCTTTGATAAAGTACAATCACAGCAAAACAGATCCAAGAAATTGAATTGAGAGAATGAAACAAAAAAGAAAGTATAAAAATTGATTCCTGTGTTTTATTTGTAGGCACTTGGCATTGCACTACATGATCTGCCAGCAAAAGCCGAGGGAAAGAAAACAAATGCAAAAATGTACATTTAAAATACATTCAAGACCTGACCTGGAAACTTGGTTTCTAAAATAGCCAAGGCCAGAAACATTTTCACACTTACAATTGGAAGCATCTGTGCAGAAGCTGCTCTTTACTGCGCTGGCTCACAAGGGAAAGAAGGGGAAATTTTCCTCCTGGTGCAGACCTTCATTTCTTAGTACTCCCCCAGCTTTTGATCTAGATCAAACTTAAATCCCAGAACCTAAGAACCAAGAAGAAATCTGGTGGTATACAGTCTCCTGATTTGGCTGTCTGTATTATTTGTATTTTGTACAGATTTCTAACCTCGGGGAAGAACAAGAGCGTGAGTGCAGCTGTAGATTTGAATAATACTGCGGGTTAAATTATCATAACAAATCTTCCTGATACCTTTCAGGGTACTTAATCTTGGTTCCCTAATTTGACTTTCTTCCTTCAGCCCCCCAGCTTGGCAAGCAAGGGAGGGCACTGTTACCCTGCTCTGCACCCCACTGTCAGACGCCACAGTGTCAAGCGAATAGGAGGAGGAGGAAATACCTCTTGCGTTCAGAGGAGACATGGTTCAGTGGAGTCCTAAAAGCTGTGTGTGAGCAGAAGCAGCTGCTGTGTGGGGAAGCCCCGGCAGTGAATGGCTGGGAAGCAGGAGCTGCTGGCAGGTCAGACATTGCCCCAACAGGAGATTTAGCAAGGGCAGCCAACCATCAAGTCATAGCTGTGCCTGCATGGTTGAGAGGAGGAGGCGTTCATGCTTTGGGGTACCCCTTTACAAAGGCCTCCTCATGTGCCTGCACTAGATATTGTGCCTGGATAAGAAATTACTTTTTATGCTTGCAATTCCACAGATCATTTATGGTAGTTTTGTGTTCATTAAGCAAAGGAGATTTGGAAAATCTGTGCAGGTTTCTAGCCTCATGCCTAGAGGCAGGAGGAGGAGGAGGACCCTATGGCACAATCAGTTGCATTAGGAAGGACTGTAATGGAGTGAGATTTCTAAATCTGGAAGTAAGAGAGAACATCCAGCAGTAACAGAGATCTCTACAGCTTGTAACTTGCATCTAACCCTTGAATTGTCATATCATGGTCCCAGTGGTGGGGTTACACTATACGACTAATGTGACTGGCAGTGACACTGTGCTGGTGCTGCTCCCACCATGATTCTCCATCTGCAGGAGAAACTAACCAGTAGAAGTTACTGAGCCTAGTGTATTCAGCACAATGCATCTGGAAAGGCATATAGGGAAGCCACTGTCATCTCTGATCTGTGAGCACTTCCCTGTCCTTTGGGTCTCTGGAATAAGCAGCATGTGGCTTGCAGCTCTCATATTCTGCAAGAGCCATCTTGCCTGACTACAAGAAGCAAATGTTAGATATTGTGTCCTGGGAAATGTCAATCTGTGTTACCAACAAGATACTCAAAATCCATGTCAGATGTTAACAGCTGTGTGCCGAGAGAGGAGCAGTGAGGAGTCATGATTATGACTATGGTGATAGTAAATCATGTGGTGAGCATCTGCATTTTAGCTGCTGACCCCTCTGTCTCAGATATACCAGGATCGAGATGAAAGTGATATGTGAGCACCTTACCTCTCTCGAGAGCACAGTCCCTAGCTGGTCAACAGAAAACAGTTCTGCTGTAGTGGCAGAGTTGACAATAAGAGACAAAGAGTTCTTTGCCATGAATGCTGCCTCTGACCTGCATGGGTGTTGTGGTTTGGAATGGTATTCTCCAATTCAGTACTCTTGCTAAAACTTCTCCTTCCCTGTCCAATTGGAGGCACAACAGGCACATGTCACTATAAGAACAATTTCCTGGAAACAGCAACTAGATAACAAAATGAACATTAGTAGCAAAAATATTAATAAGAAAAAGGCATAAGAAAAGCAAAATTTCCATGGAAATCTCCTGACAATAAACAATACCAGGTATCTCCATCCATCAAGTTTTCTCGACCAGAAGGAATCCCTTCTTGTTGAAACCAAGAGTCCCTTCCCCACTCCTGGCAATGACAAGAGGAGGTATAGAATAACCTCCCCATCTTAGCCACATCCCCTCATGGCTACTGCAAAAATTAACTCTGTCCTGGCCGGAACCAGGACACTAGGGCATATTCCCAACAGCACAAGAGATTTTCTGCAAGTATCTGCAAGGCTGTGACCAAGTTGCTGTAAATCCAAGCATCAGTGGTGCATGACAACACTGCTCATGGTGTCAGCAGTGACCTTCTGCAAAACTTGTTCACATACATTAAACATCCCTGGGCTCGCTTTGTACAGTTGCATGTGAGCTGCTGCTGATCCCACTACAAACCACTTCGAATGGCATTGCATTCAGTGCAGGCTAAGTATTTGTACAGTGGAATACAAATTCTAACTGGCTGCTTTCCTTGCTATCCATACTTTTTTTCAACTCACCTTAACCCTCTGTTCTTTTCATTTGCAGCAATCTAGTTCCATTTTAAACACTTCTTGAAAAAACAAGAAGAAAACTCTTCATGTAAGTTGTGTGGCTTCTGCAAACATGACTTTTGATATTAGCCTTAAAATTTTACTGTAGATTTGTTTACCACCATCTGCATGATATCTTTTCTGCAATTTATGTTACTTGCTCTACTCTGTCGTATCATTCAATTTCAGGATACATTTTGTGTGTAACATAATCACAGACAGCTGTATTACATCTAAATCTGTCTAGGCTCAAAGCCCAAAGAACCACATTGTCTTTCAGTTAAAAATCATCTGGTTTACCCAGAAGAGATATTTTTGCAGTCTCTTTTTAAAAATTTGCTGCTTATGTTTACTTTTCTTAAGTCCTATCTTTAAATAAAATGTCATAATTTGTCTGTACATCATAACTCATCAGTAAAAATCAATTTCTACCAAGAAAGCTTGAGATGGGACTCAAAACCCTAAAATATTTGTGTATGTTTAAAATATTAAAAGCAATTGAGTGGGCTACTAAAATCACTTGTTATTAATGGAGGTCTATTTTTACTGGAGAAATAGAGTGACTTATGATCACCATAGTGTAGTGACTTCTGTTAATCAGTAAATTATTTTTGAAGCAGAGGTTAAAGGGCACAAAATGTGGTGGTCTTTTATTCATTTCTTTTTCTAAATCAATAAAAAATTATGAGAATTGTGATTCTACAATATGTAACTTTCATTTAAGGAGTTAAAATAGTCATAGCACAGACACTATGCCCCAGTGCTGACAATATTTCATCATTTCAAATCTGTTTCCTACAAAAGCTCCCAAAGCTCAAAAATGTGTCACATTGATAACATTTTATATAGTCTGGCATGAGGCATTTGCCACACAGTAAATACATTCTTGATTTTGGCCCATTAGGCTCAGCACATTTTTATTTAATAATGGAATCCAGTATGGAAATATTTAAGTTTTTATAAAATATCCCTGGGTTTTAAAAGTCTGTACTAAAACAGATAGTTCATAGTATAATTTTTCCCAATGGCACTGTTGTTTTTAATGAATGTGTATGTGATGCAACCCATCAGGTCAGTGAACTGCCTGGCTTGAAATGTTTGCACTGCTGGAACTGCAAGGACTGTATGCCCACAGGTGATCTCAGAGGGGTGAGTACCACAGTGACCCAACATACCCACCCATGGAAATAAAACACATTAACCAGGTCTGACTCTGCTTCCTTCTTTGCCTTGTAGAATATAAAATATTTATGATTAAGCTTTGTAAATGAAAATCAGAGCAGTTTCTGTGCTCATTCAAGCTGCACAGCCTTATTCTGAGTGATTCATTCATTGAGTCAGGCAGCCATGCATGCAGTCATTCATAAGTAATGCCACGCTTCCCTTCAGCATGCAAGAATGATTTACCTCTCTGCTGCCTTTCAGTGTTTGTTCAGCAAACACACTAAGTTAGAGTTCCTATTTCAAGCTTTGTCCTTATTTTTAAAGAAACAGTGTTATCTAAATGCATGCGTACAGGGTGCCGTATATAGAGGCAAGAACATATGTCTGTAAGAAATGGCTGCAATACATAGTATCCCTCACAGATTATTCTGCCTTTTCTTGGCATCCATGAAAAGAGGCTTGTACCTACAAGCAAGAATTCAGCTCCTTTTACACTCATACCTTGCCACGAGCAGGCCTATACAAACATACTGGTTTTAACATTCACCAGGACTGCTAGAGGAGGACTGATAACTCACCCTTGCCTCATGCAAGCAAACCTGAAGCAACAGCAAATTTTCTGTTACCAATAATTTTTTGCTAATTTCAGCAACTAATAGGAAATAAAACCATACAGACCAAGGAAGAGCTTTTGACCTGGGCAATTATAAGGAGCTATGAGAATGAAGGTCTGGCCAGAGCTGGAGATAGGCAATAACATGTGCTTGATTCTTGGAAATTTATAGCATAGGGGATTGGCCTCATTCAAGTTTGCACAAATAAAAATTAAGTACTAGTCTAAGCTAATCATTTTAGTCTCTACCCACTTCGAGAGAGGGAGTGAGAGTAAGTTTACTTGGAATGAAAGCCCTATGTGACACTGCCTGTAGGATTCCCAAGTCTTCCGGCACTAGCTAATTTCTGTTCATAGTGAAATTACAAGGTCAACACAAGTAAATATCAACAAATACACAGCTCATGGCAGCCCTCACAACTAACAGAATTCAGAGTGCAGACACACTGGGTGAAACAGAAGTGTTATGCAGTACAGGTGGCTCCCACTCTTTTTGGAATGGGAACAGACCTTTTTTCCTTCATTCTAAATAGACTGAGGAGCTGCTGAGATAGCTGGCCTTAAACAATGTTTTATTTCATGTAAATCCCCAGGGAAAAAAAGTAACTGAAAGTTAAAATGATTTCTAAGTGTGACGTGTTCATACATCCCAAACATCTGGGTTATCACAATTGGAAACCCTTTGTGAACATATTTTCATTATTCACAGGAAAAGTCAACTCATTTTTTCCCATTTTCTCAAGATTTTGAAGCTCTACACTGTATCATTAAACATGTCATTAAACAATGTCTCAAGCAAAAGGAATTTCATGCTTTGAAATTCTTCTGAAGTCATCAGATGATTTTATTTTTCTGGTTTACTTTTTCAATTTTGATTCTTAAAAAAAGAACTTCAGTTTATCTTCCATTATTGTTCTTTTTTATAGCTTAGCAGAGGACACACTTAGGAAAAGGTACATATTCATGGTAAAGAATAATGTTTTGAAATTGTAACCTGCTGGTAACAGCAGGACTTTTTAAATACCCATTTAAATTATTTACCTTTCTTCTTTTTAATCAGATTTTCAAGGAAATTGGAATTGTTCTCTTTGAATTTTTGCTTCTTTACTTTCTAATGTATGTAGTATATTGCACCAAAAAAAGCAGTAATATTGGACCACATCTTCCTACTGTCTTTTAAGTTCTGAAGCATTTTAATTTTAAGAATTTATTTAGGACACTGTGTGGCCATTATTCCAGCTGGCAGTCTATTGCTGATCTTAACAGTTTATAGAAAGAAAAATGCATTTGTAGAGAATACAGGTACTGCCATGTTATAGATTTAATGAAGTACCTGTCAGAGAATAATTTTTAAAGGAAAAGGAAATTTCCCACTAAGCAATAAATTCTATAAAGTTGCTGGCTAGTGTAGAAAATATTTATTGTTTTTGAAAAGAATCAAATACCCCAAAAAATCTGAAATACTTTGGTGGCAGTACTTTGTTTCTCTGTGCTTATTTTGAGTGAGTTTCGAGTCAAATTTTGTCCAAGTAATTAAATGAAATATGCATGCTAAAGCTGTGAATGTTTCATTTTTATTTCAAAGGATTTCAGCCTGGCTTTGGGTTGGAAAAGCAGCCCTCCATTACAATCAGTATATGGTACCCAACCCCCTGAAAGAGATCCCAAACTAGTACACAACGAAACAAAGCAAGGGACATAACAAAACCAGATGCAGATGTGGATGGGGTAGCAGGAAGATGAGCCCTGTAGTGCAGCCATGACCATGGGATTCTGCTAGACTCATTCAGACTCAAAATTTACAACCCTACATACTTTCTATAAAATTCTCTGGATTCTGCACATTCAGACAAGCATTTAAATCTGTTTTACTTGATCATAACCACTTGTTCAGGACACAGTGCAAAACCTTGCCCCACAGAAACTATATTTTTAATTCAGTAATACTATTATGTTACATAAAATGACAAATGCTGTACTAAATGCAGTAGCTCCTTTTCTGAACAGTGTTTTGCATCCAGCCTGGCCACTTCTCTGGGTAACTGCATATTGACCTACAGTTAGAGCATTGAAGGTTACCTCGTCTTGATTAAACAACATTTGTAAAATAAATATTAACCAGATGGGGTTTTTACATATCTACCTGATCAAAGAGGCTAATGTTCTCTCTTTGCTTGAAGAAGAACAGTGGAAAGAGCAGTGAAAGCACAATTAACTCTGAGTGTCTTTCCTGATGTTCCTTAAAGTAGCACAACTATTACTGTTAGTGTAAAGCAGCAATAATTAGCTCTGTGGTTCAGTGTGGAACCTTAAGTGAGGCTGGATCATCCTGGCATAGAAACGACTGGGCAAGATTTAGGTCCTCCTAAAGCAACTAGAAACCTCAGAACTATATATCATAAAGAATCAGAAAATTTTTAATTGTCTTCAGTTTTCAGATTAGGAAATGAGGCAAATTATGAAGTGTGTAAGTAACTGAACCCAGAGCCTGTGATTTCACTGAATCACTGTTTGGCAGACGATCTCTTTTGAAACCAGCAAATTAACCCCTGCCATTACCATTTTCTTTTCTGCTTCATTTTCAATTGCTTTTGATTACCTTTCTGAAACCTCAGCAGTACCCCACTCCACCTTGTGCTCTTTGTAGTGTGGGTGGTTGAGGAGAAGTTGTCGTTTATTTAGCTGAATGCATATCCACTGTTTTTTTACACAAGAAGGAAGGAGCCTGCCATGGTTGAAACATAACAACAGACTATTCTTTCCTCACAAAGGACCTTTCTGGGGCAAATTAGACTGTCTACCCTAGCCTCTTATCTGAAATAAAATCTCTGCTTTCCATGTACTGCATAAAGGTGAGTCCTGGAAACACCAAAGTCATCTACAAGATAACACTCTTTAGCAGGATTGTGCTAGTGAGGACTACTGACTATTAAAAACACTCTAACCTGTTGGCTTGTCTTTGTACTGCAGCAAGTGTCCCTTTATTAATGTGTTGCTTGTTATCTAAATCTCAGGTTGCCAGTCTTGTGGAACAGATGTTGGTTTAGGATTAATACTCCAGACAGTGCAGGGGGCATTATATCCTCTTTGGAAACCCAACCACAAGAAAGAGAATGAATAATCACCAGTATGAGTCTACATATTTCATATGTTAACCTCCCAAGAAGCACAAACAGCTCAGTCATCAATGTGCTGTTCATCAAGGCATTACCAAATAACAACTCCTTTAAGAAACAGGATATTATGGGTTGAATAGCATTTCTGGTCTACTTTTCTCTTTCACTTTGAATTCATTCAGTCACCTTGAAACCACATGTAGAACTTGCAGTGACAGTCACTGGAGAAGGCTGAGCTGACTACTTACTGCTCCATGATCTGCTGAGACTCCAGGCACCAGGTTCTTTCTGGTACTGATTACCCTTGCATTTTAGCCCATTAAGCATCGCGTATCTGCTGAGCTATCCAACTTTTATTCAGAAAGCTAAAAACCTGTGCCATCATCCAGCACTCTGCAGATGGCCCAGATATTACAGGAGCACAATCACTCTACTGTTTAGGGTACTTTGTTCCTGTCTCTGTGAATTATGGGGTGTCAAATCATGGCATGTGTTGCTAAAGTATGAGGCAACCCAACGTGATGGGACATAATGGGATACAGCGTATGGGTTCAGGGAGAGGGGTGGGAAGGGAAATACAACTAGGCCCATATCTGATGAAAAATCAGTGACAAAAATTTGGCCAAGCAATTGTATTTTATCATATTATTCAAAGAAAGAATGAAATGTTTGTTCCACAGTGACCTAAAAGCAAAGCAATTTGATTAAATATCTATAAAAAGTAAACTCAAAATCTTTATTTTTATTTCAATTAGCTCATAACTTCTGCTGATCCAAAGATGCCCCACTTTGTCAACATCAGCAGCCTTTGTAATTTGAAAAGTTCTGCAGAAGCCCTTCAGTTTCACCTATTTGAAATAGACATGGGGTGAGTTTCAAAGCCCATAGGTTCCCATCAGAAACACATTTATGATTTCTTGTCAAGTTCATATCTTCCCACTCCTCCCAGCCTTGCAGTTCCTTGGAAGCAAAAGGTCCCAAAATCCACCAGTCTGTCCTAGGTTCAAAGTTCCCCTTTGCCTTCAGAGATCATCTTGGCACTTGTGGTTCTCATTCCATGACAGATCAGAACCAAACGTTGCAGTGCCAAAATTCTTTACCTCTCTCCACACAACTCTACTCAAATGTTATAGGAAGAATCAAATTAACAGCAGAACTGTGTTGCAATGACACATAAAACCCATTTCTTGGGAGACATTTAGGGTTGAGCCCACACCAGGCTCCTGTCCCTCTTTTTCTCTCTTTACCTACACCTAGGTATGCTCAGCAGCAGGCAATGAGAAAGAGTCTCCCAGGAGAGAAGTACATTAGCCTGCAGCCTTACTGTTCTCAGAGGAGAAATACTTTCTCTGTTCTAGAATAATTGTTTTTAATTACAAAACATCCTCTGCCTAAATAAAAACAAGGTTCCCCTTGGCAGACTCAGAGAGGCCAATGCTTATTTATTGTTTGGAATATCATTACACATTTGAACTCAGTCACAAATCAGAATCCCAAGGGCCACCTTGCTACATATAGATGAATCATATAGATGAATCTAATCTTGTATCGTTCCATTTCTGACAGAGTTTTTTGATAAGTGGGTCACTGAGTTAGAGAAATGGATGCAGACAGCAAAGAGCAGTGGAAAGGCATCCTGGGCAAAGTGCTTGTCTTATATTAATGTGGTACTTGTCCCATTGGGGGTTTTTGAGCAATATATAAAGGGTTAGTTTCTAACAGGAAAAAAAGGAAACTGAAGAAGCATTTTCAATGGCTGAGAAAGTTTCAAAGAACAAATAACAGTCTTCCATCAGCTATGTAAGAAAATGTACTGTATACTGTAAACTTACTGGATGCAAATTTTTATATTCTTATTAGGTGTAACCCTTGTTTCAGCTCTGCTTTAGTATTTTGTGGTAAAGTCCTAAACAAAAATCAGGATTCCCTTCCATGATTTATCAGATTGCTGGTACCCAACCTTTTCTTACATCTGTTCACTTGTTTCTGAAAGGTGACTCACAGAAGAAGAGCTCTGTGTTGGTGTGTCCCTGCACATTTCATGAAGACCTCTTTTCCTCCATTCCAAACCTGTCAGCTCCATCAGGTGCACACCAGAAGGATTTGTTTTAGTTCCCTAACTGTATCTCTACAGCAACAGAAAAATCTCTCCTCAAATGTTGATCACTTCTAGAAAAGTTTGGTCACTGTATGCTTTCCCCAGAATTTAAATGTTTCTAAATTTCAACCCAATAGACCTACAAAATCTATTTGTAAGGGCACTGTCTGATGACTCATACACAAGTTACAGATACAAACTAAGATGGAACAGAGTCATCAACTCATTGCATCTTTGGTGAGTTGGCAGTAAACTCTGAAATCATAGCTCTGGATATGAGAACCAAACAGCAAAAAAACCCAAAGTACATCTTCCTGCTCCCTGCTCAACTTCCTCTGCTCAACTTTAAGCAAGTATGAATGGTTGTCTTCCTAGATGGAAGTTAAAAATACATTTTTAAGAATAAGGGGTAAACTCCATGATGTTTTCTGCTTCCTGGATTAACCTCATCCCTCGTGACTTTGCTTTTGTGTGAAAGTTTATAGCAGACATGAACTCTGTTTTTTTATATTTTTCTATTTATTTGACATTTGTTATGTGAAACTTTGTTGTGTTTTGAAAAGATAATTTAGCAGGATCAACCAGATGTTCCTTTTGGGTTGATTTTTCAGCCTGGGCAAGCAAAGGATAAAGTTAAGTCCCATGGCTCTGAACATGTTTCCATCCTTATTTACATAGAGTCCCTCCAATGGTGGGGACGGATTCTCTCCTCCCAACAAGTATCTGAGACAGACCACAGAAAGGGAAGGGGATAGAATGATTTTTTTTCAGATGACCCTTCTGCATATGTTGCTCACAGGCCCAGGGATATACAGCTCCCCAGATTTGGAGTCAAGGAAGAAAATCAAGAGTAAAAACTTTCAGAGACAAGACACTAACCTGTTTCACTAACTTCACTGGGAGGTAGCACTTCCCTACATTTTAAAAAAGTAGGGGTGGATTTGAACCTGACATAGCAAGTGGTTTAAGTCACCTCTTTATTTTACAGCACTATCTTCTTATGATTTGTACCTAAGATAAATTATTCTTCTGTGAGAACATTATTTATCTTAACAGGATTGTTCAAAACAACCAAAGTTCAAACTAGGGGACAATAAAATATACCAATTCAAATGACATTAGCAATTCAGAAAGCCAAAGATTTGGACATCTGTGGGGTTATTGTGGATGAACACAACATTTGAGGTTAACAAACACTCAGAATTGTGTTCAAAATTCCTCTGTTGGCTCATGCACTGAAGCTGCAATCACAATTTACAAAAAATAAAATAAAAGGTCAAAATGCTAAATGTTATGGTGACAGTAATTCATGCTCAATGGAAAGCTAACTAGCTATTTCAAAACCACTTTTTTCTCTATTCTTTATCAATATGCAAATGTTAGTCTTACAGTGCAGGAGAGGCCATAATTCTTAGCAGAGATTTTCCCAACATGAGAAATTGCACAAATTATCTTCCAAGAGCCTTATGAATAGGAGCCATGAAAAAAAATTTATAGTAGTCTACAAAGAGTCGAAGCCCATTAATTTATTTTTATTTCTACAACGTAAGGCTCAAACTTATTACACAGTTTTTTGACAGGTTATGGAATCAGTGTCACTCTATCTGTATATGCTAAAAGCACAAAAGCTACAGGGAGTCATTGACCTACTAAAAGGCATAAGAATATCTGATATAAAGTGCTTTAAGGCTTTGAATATTTTTTAAAGCCAACACCCAGATCTATCCTCTACCTAACCTGATGGAACAAGTTGTCATTCCACATTGGAGCAGTGCGAAGAATGATTCCTAGCAGCAGTCAGGCCAAAAAGTGGGGTACAGACTTTTGGAAAGTCTTTCCCCTGGGATGACGTGCTAATACACCTTTGTAGCACAGCTTTGTTGGATATCAGAGGAGGTCCCACTGAATAAGTGAAGACAAAGTAGCATAGCCAATGCAAAAAATCCAGCTTGTTTGCCCAATTTACAAGGAATTCGGCAAGGATAGGAGCATGATTTGTGAATTTCTCCCACAGGAAGACTTGGAAGAAACTTTAAGCAAGATTTCTGAGGAATATCTTCTTACTGAAACCTGTTCCTGCTTCAGTATTTTCTGTTGGAGAGGGGATGAAAATATATACCTGGAGCTGCATCACCAATGTGTTGTGATTTGGCTCTTTGTCCAGCCTCTCTGCAGTGTGACAAACCTTATGTCGTGGGTTTACCAGGGCTAATTTTTTTTCAAACTCCACCCTCTACACAGTTACTCTAAGTTGAGAGAGGTTTTATACAGACAAAACAGAGGATTGACTTAGGGGAATAATACTAAGATTTATTACTAACAAGATAAAGACTAAGGAATAATATATACTACAACAATTCTAATTAAACTTGCTTATCTTATGAAAAGAATGTTAGGTAATTATTTATATACTTCGGTTCATCTCGGGTTTTGCAGTCTTTATTCCTCCTCCTTGGGAAGGCAAGGGAGGGGGGGAAGGTCCTGGCTGTGGGCTTGAGAATTCGGCTGTGTGCCAGGTCCAAACTATCATAGGTATTTACAAAAATTTTTCCTGCTTTATCAGTCCAGGAGAAAGGGTTCTTCTTTTTGAAGCAATTTCTGTAGCACTTGTAAAGTTTCTTTTCTGTTATCTTTAGGACGACAGGTTCAGTGAGTCGTAGCTGGAGATTCCTTTCGTTCTCTCTCTCTCTCTCGGCTGGCTCTGCTGCATGGTGACTTCAGGGTTGGGTCTGTCCCTCCTCCATTCCGGCTAGGACTGAAGGCCAGGGGGCACACCAGAGCTCCTGAGGTCTTCTATGGCTTGTAAGGGAGACTTACAAGCAAGTTTCAAGCAGGGTAGCTTCTGTCTGGAGTTTGTTTCTCCGCTGTTACACGTCCCGGCTGGAGAGACTTCGATGCCATGCCTGCCCCCAGCCCAAGGCCGAGGGGAGAGGGCTTGGCCCCCCACTCGGGGGCCAGCTGCCACCCTCCTACTCCATGGCCTCCTAATTTCTTCTGCTCAATTCTCCTTCTCTTCCATTTTCTTAAATATGTCATTAGCAGAGATGTTACTAAAACTTTTGATTGGCTTTTGTTCCAGAAATTCACCTGGACTCGACCACCTCAGTTCAGGGGGGGCTGGTAAACCCACAACACCTTACCAGGACATCCAGCAGTTATCAACCCACCCAAGGAGTTCAGTATGAAAAGAGGCAATGGGGTCAGACAGACACAGATTGAGAAACAGTTCTCCTAGACAGCCCTGTGTTGCCTGAGCAGCTTTTGGAGCGAAAGGCCAACCAGCACACATGCCAGGAGTGAATGAATGACAGAGCAATTGTGGCTTTGACAGCACCAACACACACTGGTAGCAGAAGCTGTTCACATCTCCTCTCAGGACTCAAACAACTTGACCTGTTTTCAAGTACGGATGAAAAACCTTCATCTTTTTCTTCAGTGCTAAGAAAGTCCACACTTGTAGGTGGCTCCCACATGGTAGCAAGTGCTGAGCTATCTTGCAGCATCATTTGCATGGAAAAAAAGCATTACGGTTCCCTGCCCTGAACCACAGATTCACTGTTAACAGCCCCACAGTGATAAGACATTTATGTTATCATGAGTGACAATGTTTGAGGCTTTGGGTATTTGTGACGGCAGAGCAACCAAACACTGTTTTAGGTAGACAAAAACAGATACACTAGCACATTAGGGGTCTTAGTTTATTTTCAAGTCTTTTGGAAAAAAATTATTAGAAAATAGTTGCAATTTCATTATCACAATTTTCCAGAATGCTTTTTCCTGACTCATTCCTATGCCAGAGTTACTCTGTCTGCTACCAGTAGAAATTGCATCACAGCCTCAGGAGCAAATTAGCAGCTTGTTTCTCATCTTGAACAGTTGATTTCTGTGTCTTTTAGCAAGTTGTGCTCTATCATAACTGTAACAGGAGGTTTTTTCCCAACTGAAGCCCCTCTTCTGCTATGGATGTACCTCTACAGAACAACATCCTGCTGTCTAGCCTGCACCTTCGGAAGGGAGAAAAAGGAACAGTGCTGGGAGCAACAGCAAAGCACATGGGAATGCTGGAACAGGGAGAATTTTGCTAAGGATAAACAAATTTAACTAGTGTTTTCATAAAATGTTTCATAAAAGGATGTTCAAGTCAAACAGGACAAGACATTCTGGCCTAAAAATACATTTTACCTCATAATCACACTACTTGAATATTTCCTACCATTTTCTATGAGAAATGCTGGTACTTAAGCAGGACAGAAAGTAGCAATGAGTAAAATATTCTATTTGTGAATAGAAAGTATATTTACACTACAATACCATGACATTATTTCAGAGACTTGGATAAATAACCCAAGGCATTTCCAGAACAATGCCTTTCCAGTCATCCAGAGTCTTCTTAAATTGGATGAGCACTAGGATGACAAAAGCTTACTATGTCCCTTTGAAAATCACCCTCGAGTCAATGGGTTCCAGTGAGTTGCAGACCAAACTACTGCAATAGCATTTCCCTGTACAACACTAACACAAGATAGAATTTGACAGATATTTTGCTTTTCAGTGTGAAAGTACTTTTGATTAAAATTTACCTGGCGTCTTTTGGTCATTTGAACAAGGCATTGGATATATAAATTATATAGCACTCTCCCTGCCACACAAGCTGATGTTTGATCATCGGCCCGTGCCTAAACAGCAATGTTAACCTAAAGTCCCTGTGTTCTTTTCTCTTCATGCATGATTCTTGCTTACAGTGTTTCATGCAGAGGAGCTGAAAAGAGGATTTACAGTGAAGGGAAAAAAAAACCTTCCAGAGGCAAACCAACCCAGAATTCCAGAATTTTTAGTACCGCTTGTATCATTATAAAATAATAAACCAAATTAACCTAAAAATATTTTACAAAATTTACTGTCTTAATGCTTCCAATGAGGCCAAACATATGTCTTAAGAGATGTGGTCCATGTGTTCAGTGTTTCAGTTAACATCCTATGACTGATTAGCTCACTGTTGCATATAATCGAGATCCCCAACTGAACTTAATTTGCAATAATTAATGTATCCTAAGCCACGGTTAAACACACATTGAATATCAGATTAAACTCCGAAGAGGCAGTATGACCTACCAGATAAGGCACAGAACCGGGATCCAGAAGAATTGGATTCTGCTCCTAGCTGACTCAGGTAACTACCTCCCTCATCTGTGCCTCAGATACTCGATTGGTAATGCAAGAGAACAACTTTGTCTGAACAATGGTCTTTAAGACATACTGAATCTCAGAGTTGCAACTTGCAAAATGTTTCAGGTGTACCTGCCTTTGCAAGTCAGAGAATGGCAACGGGATGTCTTTGTTTCTGGAGTGATTAGCATTAAGTGCAACTGCTTCTTTACTGGTCCCCTGGGCATGAGTGACTAAGTCATTGAGGTACTGAGAGGTGTATATTGCAGTATAATTAGCCTCTTCTGCTCTCTATCAGCAATGCAACCTTTTCCTTCTATGTTAGTAACCTGCATCCTTGTTTCAAGAAAACCTCCTCTTTCTGCAGTGGCAGTAAGACGTCCTGCAGAAGCGGTGACTATTTCAGTGTTCAAGGCATGAGGAGAACAGGGGGAGAGAAAATAATTGGATACATTCACCTAGATGAAAATACAGATAGAGACAAAAATGAGCAAACTATTTTTACCCAAATCGTAAAAGCTAATGCTTGGGAACAAACTGTTGTTTATGGTTGTGCTGGCAAACAAACAATATGAACACAAGGTACTGCAGATCTCTTTGTCACAAGCTAATGGTCCTGTCATACTCCTACATCTCCTTCAACTAATGATAATTGCCACAGAGTGTGTGTCCATCACTCCTTTACAGGATGCCTGTAGATTACTTTAGCCTGGCTCTCCTCTGTACTGAGAAAAAGAGAAGCACTTTCAGATTTAAGGCAAGGTGGGGTTGAGTGCCTCATTTTATGCATAGTGAATGTTTGTTTCCACAGTTTTTTTCCACCTGTATCACACCTTTTGGTCCACCCCTCCATTTCTTTATCATCTAAACCGTCTTTGTTTCCTTTTTTTTTGTGTGTCCTGCTTGGCCAATGTGTCTCATCCATTTTAAAGACTCCTGCCTTTAGTCAAAGCAAGGTACCAGGGAATATCAGCAGATTCCCACATTTTTTAATCAATACATTTGATTTTTTCCCTCTGTCCACTGTGTTCCACGGGGTGGAGCTCCTTTAAAGCATCCTACAAGCAAATTCATTATCCTTCCTGAACTTCCCTTTTCTGTCTATAAAAAATACAACACTTACTGTGCCATTGATTTCAATACCAGCCTGAGCTTGCAATAGAGAACACTGCCACTAAAAAAGGCACTTTCTTCCCACCCAAACAGACCACTAGTTTTTGCCCCTTTTCTGGTCCCCTGATGTGTGCCAGCAGAAACAGTTGTGTGGCAGCACAGTAAAGAGTCGGAAAGTTGACATGGGTAAAAATAACTATATTTTGCTTGGTTAGCTGTTTTCTGCATCAATGCTTGTGCTGGGCTAGAGTATCTGGTGAAGGGAGGATGCACAGAGGATGCAGTAGCCAGACTAATCAACCAGAAAAAAAGACAGGACAGGACTGTCTTTTTTGGCAGGGATACTAGTTTCTGCTGGCTTAAACTGCTTGTAAAGTCATGGTATCAGGCCACTGGCCCCACTGCCTGTCATGTAAAGATGTATTACTTCACTGTTTCCTTGTGCCCTTTTGTCTCCTTCTGACCATCTTTTGTTCTGCCTTTTGTCACAGTGGAATTTTAGAATGTGTGGGATTTTTTCATAGTGATTAAAAAAATTAATAATAGTTACAGTCATAGAAGAAAATGTATGTAGTAAGAGAAATGTTTCCACTAACCCAAAATGATCTTTTAATCTTTTTTCTCACAAAGAAAGAATTCTGATTCATGTGTTCTTTTAAGCATAGATATATCTTGCTGCAAACAAAAAAAAATACAAAAATCAGATATTCCTTCCTCAAAAAGAAAGGTTCTTAACAGCTTACATCTCTCTGCTCAGAGCTGTTGTAACATATCCCTCTTGCAGAACTTTTTTCTAAATTTTTTAGGAGTTATCAGCAGTAATTCTTCTGAGACAGAATGTTATCCTTCTGAGAGAGACAGACAAATCCTGCTGCTTTGAAAAGTTCTTTCGTACAGCCACAGAATCCATCAGTCTGCAATGTTCCTGAAAGGGCTTTAGTAAAGCAACTTCTTTCCTTGCTTCCCCTCAGCTTGTCTCTCAGCTGCCATCTCTCAGCTGCCTGAGGCTTTGAACATCCAGAAAGTGAAATAGTATCTAGAAGCACTTACATGTGGTCATGGCAGGAGTGAAGGGAGTTTTCAGGCTGAAATAACAGCAGAGGAAGCACACAGATCAGAGGGAAATCCTATGTAACGCCTCTAGTATCTTCAGTACACTCTGAGTTTCTTACATTTCCTTCTGTCCTCCTCATCAAAAATCTTGATTACAGAAAAACAGCATCAAGAAACCTGCCATAATGTTGCCAATTTGATGTGTATTTTCAACTGAAATTTGAAATACATCTTAAAACTTACTATTAAAATGTTTAGTGTTCTTGTTAGTATGTACCAGTGATTGCTGACAGTCAGTAGAAATAAATGCTCCTCCTTTTTACGCTTCTCCATTTTGATGATTTTAATAGCATTTTCTTGCTTTGTTAACAACAACATTAAAACTTCACTGGGCAAATTAGAGCATGGGCTATACACAACTGGCTCTGTAACTAGGGTCTTATAGGACCCTACTGATTACTTCTCCTGAGGTTTTTTCCTCTTTTTTTCCATAAATCAACTAATTTCCTACTTTGCTAGGTTTTTACCAATATCTGATCTGTTAGAAAACTCACACATATCAGTTCTTGCCTGAATGTCAGACCACTTTCCTTCCCCACCAAAAACTTATCAAAAGCAACAGGCAGCATACTGATAGTGCTAACAGTATTTGTCTAATGACTCCGTCTCAGTTGCACAAGAGCGATAAACCAGCAAACAGAATGAACATTCTGATAGAAAGCTTGTCTTTGAAGGTGTATAATATCACATCAAAACCAGCTACGGAATATTTACTGGTGGCTTAGACATATTTCTCACCTCTGAGTAAACACAACACATTTGAAGCAAGAAAAGAGGGACCACATCATAGCCAGAAAACATTAAATATGTAATTATTCTTTTTGGCACACACTGTAAAACCCCAAGCTTCTTATAATGTATAAAATAGAGTACACCTGTTTCATCTTGAATCAACATGAAACCAGGACTTGCAAAGTTAAATACATCTGAAAAAATTGTCTCAGTTTCAAATTGGAACTCATATTTGTACTAGGTGGTCATGTAGTAAGATAAATAGTTTATGCATGTGTGTTTTTAGTAGGTTTTCAGTAGGATTTCAGTTTCTATCTTCTGTCTCAGAAGAAGCATAAGAGTATATATAGCATTTTGGCATAAAGGCTTTTACTGAGGGTAAGGGAATCAATAATTTTAATTTAAATCATTCCAGTAGTCTTGGTAGATTCTTTACGTGACAGATTGAAATTACTTCTGTCCTAAGCGCCACAGGATTGAGGACCAGTGGTGTTGGGCTCCAATCCTAGCTTGCATCCACTGTAAAATCTAGGTCGAGACAAACTCAATATTTTCACATTGTCTTAGTCTCTTTTTACTTCCCTCTTCAAACAAGGTACACTTTAAATTATCTAAGTTCAGGTGCCAGGAATTTAAGTGGTGTGAAAGGGGTCTTTGACTCTAGAGCCCTAGACTCTTCTCCTGAGCCAGGAAGTTGTGCAGTCATTGTTTCCATCACCTTTTTTAGGTTAACGAGAACTTACTTTGGTATCTTGATGCTACAATGGGCTACACCATGTGCACAGAGCTGATCTGCTCATGCAGTAGCATGTTACAGATATTCTGTTTCCCCAAAGCCCAGTCAAAGCTGTAGCTTTGTCTGAGCTAGCAGATATCTAAAGATGCATCAGCATTGTAGCTGTAAACATGTAATAGCAGAGAAAAGAGATGCAGGGATAGAAAAAAAATGGAAGAGCTTTAATCACTAGTGCTAGAGAAAACCTGGAAAACCTAGTCAAGAGAATGCTTGGAAAACCAACACAATCTGAAAGATCCTCTAATGTAATCAAGCGCTGGTCTTCTTTCTCTGGAAATCAAGGATCAGGATTCTTTTCTATCTTATTCTACTTCCTAATATATAAAATAAGTATCACTAAAAAACCCCTAAGAAACAAGACTGGAAGGGACTTCTTGAAACTTTCCAATCCAAACTTTTGTTGAAAACAGATCCTTAGACTATGTTATGTAGGACTCTGCTAGACCAGATCTTGAGCATTTTCATCTCTTCTCAAGGCAACTTATTGCAACATTTGGAGTTTCTCTTGGTGAATAACATTTTCTTAACACCAGATGGAATTTTTCCTCTAGCAATTCGCTTCCACTGCCCCCTGTCCTGTCACCATGAATCTGTGTGGTAAGAGTACCTCTGTCTTCTCTGTAACTATCTTTTAGATTTTGGAAGACTCTTACCATGTCCCTCTTATGCCCTCTCTTCTCTGTCCTGAACAATCCAAATTTGCTTAATTTTTCTTCATAGGACTATTTCTCCAGCTCTCTGATCATCTTGGTGACCCTTTAC
Source organism: Pachyramphus minor (assembly GCA_013397135.1). Classification (NCBI taxonomy): domain Eukaryota; kingdom Metazoa; phylum Chordata; class Aves; order Passeriformes; family Tyrannidae; genus Pachyramphus; species Pachyramphus minor. The sequence goes on from VYXB01008805.1 coordinate 47,081, forward strand.
CAGATTACTGGACTATCTAAAATTTTTAAATCTGTCTCTTGAACTGGATGCACTACAAGTAGACACATTATTCCAGGTTGGCTTAGGAAATGCTGAATATAGTGAAATAATCACATTGTTTGACTCTAAAGACATTGGCACTGAAAACACAAGACTTTTTCAGCTGTAACATCTAGTTTTGCCTTTCATTTTCCTATTTAATTTTCCTGGTTTCTCTATACTTTTATTCTATTATATTTCCTATTATATAACATTATATAATAATGTTATATTTCATTCCAAGGTTAATCCAGGTTGACAACACTCATTACGAATTCGAATCCTTTCCAGGAAACACAATGAGATTCAGAGTGAAATATTATAGAAAGTTTTCAGTATATTGTCTTTCCGAAATAGAATGTAACTTCATAGTTTTTAAAATAATACGATGGAGAAACCATTGCTTCTCCTCCCAGACTATAGGGTCTTGCTAGAAGGAACTCATGTGTCATCAACTACAGAAATTTAATATAATTAATTAACCACTCTGCACCTCCCTCAAAAATTAGTGGGAAGAAATGGGATCCTTCAGTCTTTGGAAAAATAATAAGAAAAAAAGATGTAAGTATTGATAAACTGTTCATTTCTCTACAGTGGGCGACAAAGGAGTGAACAGTGTTTATGATGGAAAGAGCATCACTCTTTCTGTGGGGTTTCTTAATGCAAGCAAGCCCAGAATGTTGGTGCACTCCTACTGTTGAAAGCTCTAATGGCTCCTTTGGCAGAGTTATGGGTCCCTGGCTTCACAACTGCCTTACAATTTGGCAGCTGAGTAAATTAAACAGGGAGAAGAGTCAGCAGAAACCTGGGCACCTGTGGCAAGGGAGGACAGCAGGGTGACTTGTGCAATCATCCAGTTTTGGAAGAGAACAAATTCATCAGGAAACAGGAAGATTGGAATCTGAGAAATGCCTGTGGAGTGGGTTTTTTTCTGAATTTGTATTACTATAGCTCAAGAAGTAAAGGATGAATGATCTCTTAGTTCATCAAATATGTTGAATACTCTGTTTTGGTAGAAATGTTTATAGTTCAGACATTGGTTAGCATTTGCTGCTCTTTTCCTCTGTTGTATCTCTCAAGCATACTTCAGTTCTTTGAAGGATAATGAAAGCTCTCTCCTGGGAAAAGGGAAGTCATGAGTGATAGAGTAACTAAAATGGCACCTGAGGTTGGCCTGGCAGCAAGCATAGCTGGTGAGCTAATAAAGTTGACATTTCTTGTGCATTCTTTTCACTGTGGCCATGTGATGAATGTCATTCCATACCATCTCCAATTCTTCACAGGGAAAAGAGAAGGTTGCAGTATTTTTGGAATATGCCTCTGTCAGAACAGGCTCACTGTCTACCTTTAAAAATCCTTAACTGAATGCTAACTTCAAAGCCTGTAACATATAACAACCTTGATTCTTTAGCAAGAAGTGGTAATTAGGGGGGCAAAGAAACTATACTGATCCAATAGATCTACACAGATTACAAACAGTAGGGTGAGGAGTATGTGGTATTTTATTACTCAGATATCATTAGAAAGGATATTAGGGCTTTGAAACTTTGGTTCTATTTAAAGCGATGGCAGAGTGTTGCCTCAGTTTCTGTGACATTGCTAACATTGATTGAGCATGGGGCTTGAGTTTTAAAATCATAAAGTCATGGAATTGTTTGTGTTGGAAGAGATCTTTGAGTCCAACCATTAACTTAGCACTGCCAAGGCCACCACTAAACCATGTTGCTAAGTGAGGTGTCTACATATCTTTAAATACCTTCAGGGATGGTGACTAATACCTCCCCTGGGCAGCCTGTGGTTATTAGGAAGAAATTTTTCCTAGTATCCAATTTAAAGCTTCCCTGGTGCAACTTGAGGCCATTTCATCTTGTCCTATCACTTGTTACTTGAGGTAAGAGACTGACCTTCATCTGTCTACAACCTCATTTCAGGTGGTTGTAGAGAATGATAAGGTTTCCCCCGAGCCTCCTTTTCTCCAGGTTGAAAAACCCCAGCTCCCTCTACCCCTCGTAATAAGACGTGTGCTCCAGACCCTTCTCCAACTTCATTGCCCTTCTCTGGACACACTCCACCACCTCAACTAGGAGGGGCACAGCTGAACACAGTTTTCAAGATACCACCTCAGCAGTGCAGAGTATAGGGGGACAATTTTTTCCTTAGTCCTGATACAGGCCAGGATGCTGCTGGCCTTCTTGGCCACATAGACATACTGCTGGCTCATGTTCAGGCAGCTGTCAACCAGCACCTGCAGGTCCTTTTCCTCCAAGCAACTTTCCAGCCAGTCTTCCCCAAGCCTGTTACTCTGCATGGAGTTCTTGTGACCCAAGTGCAGGACCCATCACTTCACCTTACTGAACCTCATACAGTTGGCCTTTACCCATCAGTCCCACCTTTCCAGATCCCACTGCAGAGCCCTCCTACCCTCCAGCAAATAAACAGTCCTGCTCAGCTTGTTGTCATCTGCAATTTTACTGAGGAAGCACTCAACCTCCTCATCCAGATCATCAATAAAGATATTAAACAGGACTGGCCCCAATACTGAGCCCTGGGGAACACCACCAGTGACTGACCACCAACTAGATTTCCATCCATTCACTGCCACACTCCAGGCTGAGCTGTCCAGCCTGTTTTTCACCCAGCAGAGTGCACCTGTCCAAGCCATGAGCAGACAGTTTATCCAGGAGAAGGCTGTGGGAAACAGTGTGAAAGGCTTTACTACAGTCCAGATAGTTGACATATACAGCCTTTCCCTCATCCATTACTCAGGTCACCTTGCCATAGAAGGAGATCTGGTTCGTCAAGCAGGACCTGCCTTTTATATACCCATGCTGGCTGGTCCTGATCCTGGTCCCGATCCTGGTCCCAATCCTTGTCCCGATCCTGATTCCGACAATTGGTCTTAATATTAAAAACTAGACAAAGACATTAAGTACTTCATTCTTTGTTACTCTAGTGTTCCCCCTCCCACTTCCTATTCCCCTCTCCTCTTGTTTTTCCAATAATCTGAAGATTCTTTCAGATTATCCTAGAAGTAGATCAAATAAGAATGTCTTGAAAGAGCAAACTGAAGCATCACAGGGCTTTTCATCAGTGAGTTTCCATGGTCACAATAAGGCAACGAAGAATGCTTTTGTAAGCACATCTCAGTGTTCTCTGTCAACATCTCCCTTCAGATGCTGCATGGCTTTCTTAAACACTACTTGTGTTTCCTTCTGAATTCTTTTCATCACACAGGTAAGGTTATAGATGGAGAAAAAATGATGAATGCATCTTGCCCAAGAGTTAACAGGACTTATATTTGCAGAATGCATGGCAATTTCAGAAAAGGCAGGGACAGTCTTTGGTTGCCCCAGCTTGGGCTGTCTAAAGTTGTTGGAATAGCCATGCATGGACCAATATCTTCAAGTGACTGGACAGCAAGGCTGCAGTTCTGTATGATGCTATGTCACTCATCTGACACAGGTCCTGTATCTTTCTGTGGTGGAAATAGGGTTCTTTCTGTACAGGAGGGAACTTCAATTTGTAGCAAGTTGTAAAGGCATTCACTTGCTGTTTGTGTGTCTACATGAGTTGGGCCGCTCTACCGTCTGCAAGGAGAGTTTCTGTAGTGCACTGTGTGATGTCTTAACATTCAGAGACTGCTAGCACTCTTACATGGCTCCTCAAATACACACAGGCTTCACCTGCCTCCTCAAGGGGATTGAATGGAGGTGTGAAGCTGCTTTGTGATTGAAAGGAAACTGTCACAGTTTTCCTATTCTAAACAAGGTGATCCACCGTACAGCCCTGTCAGAGCTGAGGGTTTTTCAGGTAATGATGATGAGTTTGTTTCCAACTAAGTCCTAATTAAGTTGTCTAAGCCCTCATCTGATTTAGGTACCACACCTTCACACTCCATATAGTGGAGAAGGACAAGGCTTTCCATGCATCGTTACACTAACATCCGTATTTTTTCTGAGTTTCTAAAAAGTTTTCAGAAAAACTCATCAAAAACTGTCCCAGCTGTGATACCTGTGCTCTGGATCAGAAGACAATTTCTGAGATAAAACCACCCTTTGGGAAGAACCAGACAGTAATGCAAATGCTTTTCCCTCCCCTGAGAATATGATAGTGACCCTTTGAGAAAAATGGATCACAGTGTCTGTCTGGGTGGTAAGGTCACAGGTATCTCCCAGTATTATATTCTACAGCTGGGGGAAGTTAGCACCTAAGGTTCAGAAAACTGTTGGTTCCTCAGTGACCTAGCATATTACAGTCTAAAAGAGAACCTAAACAAATTTGTTTGATTGTTTGTTTTAAGGTCAATAATAAATATGGCATATACATAGCCCCTCGCTGGAGAACAACAGCAAAGTCAGTCATGTTTGGCCTTGTATTGAAAGGAACATCAGTGCAGAGAAGTTAGAACTAGCACAGATCCAGCCCAACAGATCAGCACAGCCCAGAGCAAGCCAGTCAAATAGGGTGCAACATTTTTCATGTACACCTGTTCTGCTAGGGGTTGAAAACTAAATCTGATGAGGTTTTGCTTTGCCCTATTAATATGATGAAAACAAACCTCCAGTCATTTCAAATGAGTGAGGCACGACCAGTTCACAGCTTTTCAGCAGTGTAAGAAAAATAACATTTGCTGCCCAATCACACTGGATCAGGTTGAACTGAGGAAACAGGCCCCCAGGAAAGTGGAGCTGGGGGAAAACCCTGGAACATCAGCCTTGCTGATTTCTTTCGCAAGGATAAGAACAATGACTGCTGCTTCTGGAAATAGCCATGCCCCTAGTGATATCTGCTCTCACATATTCGCATGCCACAGCGGCACTCCTGGTTTTCCAATGTTCTGGCATCCACGGAACATGGACTAGTCACAAGCACTGTAGCCAGTTTGTTGACCCCAGTTGTCTGTTGCTCTACACAGCTACCTATGCCTGCACGAAAACCAGTGTTGACCAGTCTGACAGTGGTTAAGTTCTTCATTGTGATACAGAGAATCATTCAAAACTGTGCTGGAGGGATCTTTCAGGCCATTTTCATTCTCTGTGTATATGAGGTATTAGCAAAATATCACAGGCACATATTTTCTTCTTGAAAAATGCACTTTCAAGTTGAAAGAAAGAATCTGTAAACCCATGTGACGCTCTTCAAACCACTTTAATCAGAGAAGGAGTCCAACAACTCTATCTTTTGGGTTTGTTTTTTTCAGAATGAAACATTGGAAATCTTTTTCAAACTGTGATTTTGAAATTTCTTTAAATATATTGGAATATAAAATTAGAAGAACTGACAACCCTGCAAACCGAACTTTCTGTTTTATGGTATTTGAAGAGCTTTTGGCCTTGGGTTGTGAAGCAGAGGTCCAGCTCTCTGTCTAACAGGCATGACTTCCATTCTCCACAGGTTGGAAGTTTCTAGAAGTTTGTTGTGATCAGAGTAGCTATGACAACTCAATTCAGGAACTGTATAACTCCTGACGGGGCTCACCCATTGCTGTGGAAAGCAGTTGAAAACAGGTTTTCAAGAAATGTTGGCCATGAGGATTGAACGGAAGTGTAATCTGCACACTGAGTAGCCTGGAGAAGACAGGCAGTGCAGAAAGCAGGAATGTGCTTATGGTAATGGGAAGGGTTGTGAGATGAGACTACCACTTTCTCATTTACCTTGAACTGTGAAAATAAATGCATTTTAGATTTTCAGTGATTTTTCTTTAAGCTTTCTTCAAGGTATTTCAGTGAAGTAGTTAAGTGCTCAGTAGTGCCCAAACTGAAGCAAGCCATTCTGTTTTCAGTGTCCTCGATGAGCTGACTAGGTTGAGAAATAAGGTTTTCTCTGCAGATGTGGAACACTTCTTGGAAGTGTTAAACTTTGGCTGTGTTAAACTCCAGATTCAGACTTCAGGATTTGCGTTAAAGATCTAAAATTCTTCCAGTAAATGCAACAGACTGTGAGATAGTCTGTACATAAAATTTTTTTAGAAAAATGTTTTCTGTTTTCCATAGATCTTTTGGGTTTTTTGAAATAAATTAAAACGCATATAAGACAGTCATTGTTGTTGAACTAAACACATTAGGAGTGCAACATAAACTGGCTGTTTCAGGGGGGCAGAGGGAAATGATAAAAATAGAGGTTCTTTCTTGAAGTAATAAAGTATATCTAGCCCAAAGTCTATTGTGAATGCTCCAGGGAGACAAATTTCTTTTTGCTGTCCTGCATACGACCTCTGTGAGCTACTGATAATGATCACTAACATTGTTATAGCACACTTTAAACCTGTAATATGTTATAATTCTCTAATAAACCAAGGAAATTACATATATTCTTTCCTCACCTGCTAAACAGATGACAAGGAGTGTAAATTCATTTATTTGACTTTCTTTCTTTTATTGCTTTGGGCATCTTAAATTTAAGTAATCAAATTCAAAGCATTGGCTTCAATCTAAACCAGACATTCTTTGGAGAAAGGAAGGATCCTTTTTCAAAGGATCTGGTAAACAGTAAGTAATTAGCCACAACACGCTACCAGGGATTGTTTAATTGAGGCTGCCATATTAAATTAACCAGACACATGCCCTTGGAAGGACTAGTAAAGCAGAACTACTTACAGATGCTTTCAATTATTCTATATGAAACCATGTGCTTCTTCTTTGATTTTTATTTGCTTTTCCACTCCAAGGAAAAATCAAATGCAAATCCAACTAACCCAGTCCTTTCGCCCTAAATGGTAGGACTTGGATGATCGAATATTAACTGCCTATATCTCTCAGCTACTCAGTGTGGATGGAATCATGACACACAAGTAACTTACAGTTTTTGTCTGTCCTTAATGCTGTCCTATCAAGATAATCTTCCTTAGTTGGAGGCATTAAAGAGTAATCATGACTGCTGAACTCTATATGTCCCTTTGACGTTGGGAGCATCTGGAGAACTGGAAATGAGTTCATAAAGTACTAGGGAAAATGTCCTTGCTGTCATATTGGGATCGAGTGCTTCAAGTATAAAGAAGCCCTCCCCCAAGACTGAGCTAAAGATTTTTTGATTCCTAGTTAGAACTGCTCCTTGGACAGTCTTGCAGTCTTGTATCTGAGTTACCTCACTTTGGATTTTTGGGTTTTATGTTTTGATCCGTAGATATCATTTTCAGGAAGTTATCGTCTCATGAGTTCCCAAATATCATGTGAACTACATTTACAGTCCAAACAAATTCTCTTACAAACTGAGAACAGTTTGTAACTAGGCAGTATATATCTGCACTAAAGGTAGATTTAATGCACAAAAGCAGACACAGTAAACAAAGGAAATTGTCTTACTTGAATAAGTCATCAATGAGATGAGCTCAATCTCATTATCATTTCTCTGGAAAAAAAAAAAATCCTTGTTTTAAACCACACTATCAGTGGTTTAGCTGGTGTCTAGGAAGGCTCCTGCAGCCTTACGTGAAGTACCAAGGTCCCTGAGCTTACATCCCAAACTCTGGGCAGCCCAGTTTGATGGGCTGATCTGAGTTCATCCTCTGGGGCTCCAAACTATCTCCGTATGTCAATATAATTTGTATAATTTAAGGTTATGCACCTGAAATCCAGATATTCTGACACTGAAATTTTCTTTTTAGTATACATCATTCCCAGGATAATTGTTAAACACAGGAATAGAGAGTTGCTAACTGAGAGCACTGTGTGCAGCACAGAATCTGAAGTATATGGGGTCAACATATGAGAGAAGCGAGCTGGGATGTGACCCTGTGACTCTGATACGAACGCTCTGCATGTGGATCCTGGAATTCTAATTAATTCTCAGTCCAGTTCTGTACACTGTCTAATGACTAGTAAATATAAAACAGCCAGGATAAGCAAAGTCTAAAACTTTATATGAATATAAGTGAAATCTTACACTATGGTTACTCAAATCAAGAAGAGATTGTACAAAGCTGGTTCTATAAACAAGACACAGACTACTTACCTATAAGCACTTGACAGGAATGCTAAATTAGGATTTTATTTGCTATTAACTTCTCTTCTAGTCAGTGGTGAAAGATTGGTACTTCCATCATGAAGCAGGAAAGCACTGAGAGCAGAGATTTGCATAAACATGGGGCATGAGACAGGTCTGGGATGGGGCACAATCTTGACCCTACAAAGTCTATAATCAGAGTGCTGTGTAAACTTATCCAATGTGATTCAATGTATCAGATTGTCACAAACTGTTGAATTTATTATTTAAAAACATTAATGAAGTCTGGTAGTTCTACAGTATCTGGGAGAATGTAGTGCATAAGAAAAAAAAAAAGCTTTCATTATTTATTTAATATTCTACTTCCTATGACCCAAGAAATACATAGACCCAATCTGCAGAATGAAAATATATATATACTACCCATTTTTAGTTAAACCTTGCTCCAGAATCCCGTGTCTCATAGAGATGGTAAACTATGATTGTGAGTCATTTTTAATGTTAAGAACAATAATCAGTATATGTACTGTCTGACAACTGTTTCCTGTAGAATTATGAAGGTAGTGTGTCCCATTATTTTGCAATATCTCAATACTCTAACTATATATTGTCAGCCTAGGTTTTCAGATGACTTACCACTCAATTGCCTAGCTCCTGTGGGTTTAAGTTTATCCCTCATGTTACTTTAATGTAGCTTTATGAACTCTCATTTCCTTTGAGGATTTTATAGAAATAGAGGTATTACCCAAATGCATTAAAACTATTAGTATCTGCAGACTAAGCAGTTTTTGCCTGAATTCTGTAAGCAACTCCTACAAAACAGGAAACCATTAACTGCCATGAATATATATAACTGTGGATATATTGCATGGGATACTTATAAGACATTTACTGATGAGATAGGGAGTTTGGAAACTGGTTTTGGTTATGGAAATATTGGCAGCATCAGTACTCTTTTCTCTAGCATAAGACCTTATTAAAAAACTAGAGAGAGGGGAAAACCTACACTTTAAGGCCGGTTGTAAAGATTTTCAGAGCTTGCAGTTTTAGAGAAACCCACCAAAAAACCCAAAAATTGTCTCATAAATATGTGCAAGCATAATTGTCTTTCCAGTTCTGAAGATTCACAGCTAAGGCATGACCTGTCCCTGGCTCCCCTGACCTTCACTTTTGGGAAAAGAGACAAATCAGTGTCAGTGAATGAAACACTGGGGATGAAACACAAACATCCATTGATGAGAGCTGGGAGATTTATGACTTGAAGGTGGTTGCAATTTAACCTGAAGGTGAGTTGGTCACTGCAGTGCAACAGTTAAGGATTCTTAACTAATATGCCCAATCAAAACATTGTTATCTCCATCCACTTCACTAGTTTAACTTTCTGAGTGGCCAGAAGGTTTAGTTCCTTATTTAGTACTTTCCACTGGACTGTAACAGAAGCTTTAAGATTGCTATTCACAACCATTATCCTCTCACGGAATATTACAGTTGGAGCAGTAACCATGGTTTACGAGCTTGAATTTGTGATCTATTCCCTCTCAAGGGATCCCTGAGCAAACCCAAAAAGAAATAGAAGTGCAAAGCTAGACTCAATTTTAAAGAGGAAGAGAATGGCAAGTTTACAACAAGACAGAATTTTTTTTTAAATTTATCTGAAGTTAAAAAAAAAAAATCCAGAGGAAAAAGGGAATTCTAATTTCAAGCCAAAAAAACTGCCATGTAGTTGAAAAGAAATACAAGATACTGACAGCCAGATGATCATGGGGCAGTGTTGTCCTCTTGGCAGATTCTGAAGTTGAGATAGACAGCTTGTCTGGTCCTTTGTTAAATTTCCCTTAAGGCACTGTCAGGATCTAGCATATTATTAAGCATTTCTAAGGATGTTTGTGTTACTTGTTTGTACTAGATTTCTGTTGCATTTAATGTCATGTTTCAGGAGTCCTCTAGTAGTTTGGAAGGGACAGAGAAGAAATTGCAGTCTTGCACATATTTTGTACCCATCTTGGCAGGGTGAAGGAGAAGATAGCTTCTTCTGAGCATTCTAGGTTTTCTACAGAAGAAGATAGGATGTAGGCAAGGAGTGATGAAACCTGGTAGCATTTAGTTTCTATTTTACTCATAAGGCTATCATGTTCGGGATCTAACCTGCAAACCTATCTGGAGTCAGAACGTCATTTTTTTCCAGGTCAGTCAGGAACCTTGCTTTTTTTGTAGCATGTCTTCCATATAAATTATCTAATGGAAGGTTGGATGGTCACATCCAGAGGGTAGTGTTCAGTGGCTCAGAGTCCCAATGAGCATCAATGGAGAGTGGTGTCCTTCAGGGATCCATAGTGGGACCAGTGTTATTTAATACCTTCATTAATGACATAGGTGAAGGGATCAAGTGCTCAGTAAATTTGCAGATGACACCAAGCTGAGTGGTGCCATTGACACTCCTGAAGAATAGGATGCCATCCAGAGGGACCTGGACAAGCTTGAGAAGTGGGCCCGTGGGAATCTCATGAGGTTTAACAAGATCAAGTGCAAGGTGCTGCACCTGGGTTGGTACAACCCCGGGTATCGATATAGGCTGGGAGATGACAGATGGAGAACAGCTCTGCTCAGAAGGATTTGTGGATACTGGTGGATAAGAGGCTGGACATGAACCAGCATATGTGCACTCACAACCCAGAAAGCCAGTCATGTCCTGGGCTGCATCATCTTTCCTGGCCACATATATATTTCTAAATGCCTGAAGCTGATGCACCTACTTTTCAGTCACCAAGTGCCTTTCTTTTTCTATCTTACTACTTTCTCTTACTTCCTTAACAGTGGCTCTAGGTTCTGAGTGGCTGGGAAAAGGGATTTTTAATAATATGGGGCAAAACTGTGGCAAATACATGCTGGTAACACCTCTTTTCCAAAATTTAGCTGCATTTTAAGACTGACTAAATCCATTTTAGGTATCACAAGCTGACTTGCTTAGTAGTTTCAGACAAAACTGTAGGAAAGTTATGAACAAACTCCAGGTTTGCATACCCAATCCATCCCCTGCAAAGCCAACAAAGTCACTGCTCCCAAGAAGGAAGGAGGAGCTAGAATAAACATCTGCTGCTCCCACTGACGCTTATTTTTGGCACAGCAGAAACAAGCATCAAGGACCCTCCTCAGCAGGGTGTGAAGGAAACACAAATTTTCAAATTCAGTGTCCCTGTCCTAACAAATATTCACAGAAGCTACTGGCAAAACATGTGCCTTCTCCCATTTCACAGATGAGATGAGTCCACAGAGAGAGAAGCAATCTTCTCCAAGAGCTCAAGTTCTGTTAACTTTTCTACAACACAGGGCAGAATTCACTTCCCACAGTCACTCAGAACAAAGTCTTACAGTGCATGATTTAGGAGAGGAGGATAACTGAAAATAGGAAGGAGACTGAAAGAAAATAGCCATGAGGTCCCTTCTAGTTCTGTGCTCTCCAAAAGAAAAAATTACAGCATCTGGAGAAAATTGCCCACATTAACTTCAGTAAATTTTGTTAGCACAACTCCAGTGAAGGAAGGAAAAAGCTTAGATTTACTCTTTTCCTTAAAAGCAAAGTTTCCTGAAAGTGTATATATATATATATATATTGCTAAGATGGGAGATGGAGACAGACATGGGGTCCCAGTTAAATCCCCAGCAAGACTGTAATGCATTTTGTATTTAGTTGACATTGGAAGGAATCTGTCACCACCAAAGAACACAGGTATTAAAATGTGAAGTGTTCTAGATTCTTTCAAGTTCCACAATTACTTAATAATCCCAAGAATTTAGGGCATTTTTTCAAGTTATGTTAAGTCAACTAAAGTGTCACATGCTCACTTTAGAACTTGTCTTATATAATGCTGCTGTAAAGCATACCTTGATAGGACACACCAGAACTAAAAGCACATGGCTCTTTATGCATAACTCAAAGAGAATTTGACTATAGGCCAGTAACAATGGGCCTTTTTAGTCATACCTATGCTGAGTGGCTGTCAATCCAATTGCCTGGCAGTGGCTTAGCATTTCAGATTTTGTAAGGTTATACAGTCACTAGTAAGAAGTAAAAATGACACCTTAAAACCAGGGCTCAGCATTCCTTATTCTTAATTGATTTTCATTACTGTCTGAACTGTGACTCTTTTTTATAGCATAACTGAATATTGTGGTTATAGTAAGGTACACCCAGACATATCATTCCTGGAGAGAATACTGCTGCTACAAATATTCACGTTTACATGATTTCTCAATGTTCAACATTTTAAACCATGAATCTTGGCACTGAATGGCCTTTAAACATCCAACACTGACTCTAAACCTTCTTAACCTTCACCATCATTTCAACTTCATTTGTCCTGTTATAGCTGGCAAGAGCATTAAAACATCCTCAGCATACAGGAACTATGTAGTGCATGTCAGACATAGACCCCTAAGGTAGTTCTGGGGAAACCAATGAGCACACATGACACAGTACAGCACAGAGGAGGTTGATGTAGCCACTTTCCTATGGTGAAACAGCCTATACATCCAAGCTGCCTTGGTTGGACAGGTAGATTCTGCCATCCTTCATGTTCTCCTTCTTGAGTTCTAAGTCAGTTCAGGTATCTGCTATTATATACTATCACAGGGATAGTTATACTACTCTACATGTAATATAACAGCAGTGGTAACAAATCCACATCTATTTTGAAAAAGCCTTCTAATCAGTTAAAAAAAACAAAGAAAAATATTTGGCCCAGACAAGAAAATGATCAACCAGCAGTATTTGTTGTGCAATATGGCAAAAAACTTCACATATTCCAATCTATTTTCCTCAAAGTCTCCAGCTGAAATTACTTTATGTCCCTATTTTCCTAGTCACTAACACACTGGTGGCCAGGGACAGATGTGATAAAGAACAGATTTCAGTGTCTTTTGCAATGACCAGTGTCTTCTTGTCCCGTCCTCCACTGCCACACCTAACATTCAAGATGAAAAAATCATTCTTGTGGAAATCAGCATGAGAACGGGTGTCCTTCATGTGGCAAGCCACGTGGTGTTACTTTTTTGGAGTATTACAGAGACTGGAAATTAATTGTTCACCTTCATGTTTGCTGTTCCACAGACAAACACTTTCCTTCTCCAAAGAATATTGTCATCCAATCTGTTATGTCATGTTCTGGCCTGATTGTTGTTTGGTGTAAGCCAAAAAACTGAGCACTAGCCTAGGTACTGCTAAAGGTGGACCACTAGTGATTTTAAGTAACATTGATCAGAAAGGGAAGCTTAAGGAAAAAATAAAACCAACTGTGTTGTTTTGGACTTAAATAAGATTTCTTAACACTTACTGGACTGTGATGTACTCCACTCTGATTAACAGCTATCTCTCCTTTACAAGAGTATTTATGGTCTCAATGTTTTGCCAATAATCACTGTCTAATATAGAAGGGTTGGAGGTTAATTTTTTATGTGAGTGATTCAGATTTACCCCTGTGCTTACAGAACAACTGATTACGCAGTTGAGTTAGGCTCTGTCCAGTTTGTCATCCTTTGTTACTGTTTTTGTTGTTCCAGGAAAAGCAACACAGACGTGGGTGAGCTTTTCCGTGCAGCGAGATGAGAACTCTCTTCAAAGAGAGGAACTTGGTAGGAGACAGATTTGAGGCGGTGTGTGGGGATTAGTCACTCTGCTGTCTGGAACACTTCTGCTGCGATTTTGCAAATCTTGCTAAAGAGAGGATGGAGAATTTCTTGGTATCTCCCAAGAGGAGACACAACAGGAGAATAATGACATTTGACATAGTCTTCATGCAAACACCAAGACACCTTTTCCTCTTACTGACTTGCATATTGCCCAACTTTTCCCCATTCTAATAATTCTGCTACAAGTCCACATTTATTCCCTCTTCCAAACAGTCTTGCCTGCGGTGATTTATTCTTATCCCTATGTTTCCAATTCTGCTTCTGTATTTCTCCTTTCAGTCCCTCCAGATTTTACTTCCACCATGGATGTTGGCTGGATAGGCTGTCAAATTGCTCACAGCACACAGAGTTAGAACATTGGGCAGGGCAAGTATCAGGACCAAGACTGAACAGCAGAGCAAGATGAAAGAACTCCACCAAGCCAACATGTCTCCACACACACCTCAAGGAAGGTCCGTGTAGGGCAAAGAGGGTTGTTACAGGTATTTTTTCCAGTCAGTTCAGAAAAAGCAAAGTTTTTAATTATCCTGTTCCACAAAGATAGATTGAAAAGCAGAGACCTGGCCTCCATTTCTTCCATTTCAGAATAGGTCCTCACCACCCACTTGGCATTCAACTACCTCTTTTTCCTTGAAGATGCAGTTGCATTATTCAGGTTAGTACAGTATTACATGTTTTGATGTGCTGTGTGCTGTTAAGCTAGCTAAAAAACTGGAAGCACCCAACTGTGTAGTACAAGTCTCTACCCAGGAAAGATCATACAGCAACATACAGACACGCTGTTACTGCCAAACCCCTGAGCTAGCCTCATGCTGACTTGCCTACTGTTGGTCCCATCCTTAAGCAGACATTTATCCTGTATACAGCACTACCACATCTGAGCATTATCTCTCTTTTGGAAAGAGGGGAGGTAGCAGGAGGTTTCTTTTCTTAAGGCAGCCATTCTTGTCTGTTCTAATAATGCCCTCCAGATAACTTCTATGACCTAAGGAAGCTCACAAATACTGTAAGAAAAGTCATCTCTGTCTATTTTGTTTCAGGCACTTTCACCTGCTGCTGCATCCTGATTTTATTTGATTTCAGTAATTTTTCTCTCTCCCTGCTGTAGAGAAATAGGGAGAAGAATTGCCCCCCGCCGCCCATCTCNGTAGTCCTTTTCTTGCTTTTACTGTTGATGACAAGCTTACCGGAGAAGGTCATCACAAGAAGACAAATTAATATCAGGCACTGGCATTCCAGTCCCCCACATTTTTGCCTTTGCCTTTTATTTTCTATTTTTCCTTGGTTGGTTTGGGGTTTTGTTGTTGTCTTTTTTTTTTTTTTTTCATTTAGTGCTTAGGCTACAAGTGTGAGGGATGGATGCTTTAAAGAGCAACAATAGATTCATGACACTCTGTGCTCCTATATGTTTTTATCCTCTTGCATTCTGTGCGGAGATTGCTTTTTTGCTCTTTGGTCAGCTTTGATCTCTAAGAGCTTAACATGACTTGGATAACACCTGTTCATTTAGTTATCATCCAATTACAGAAGCACTAGTTATAATACAGTAGAGTTTATGTTCAGCTCCTGTGAGTTGCTTATGGGTCTGTTTTTCCTAGCTCATCCCATGGAGTATTACCCACACTGTGGCTAGAAAAATTTTTGTTGTTGTCACTGGTGTTTGCTTTTGCTTAAATCAAATCCATTTTTCATTCAGGAGTTAATAGTTTCAGTTGCTCAGCCTAAACAACACTTCTAGTTTCTCAAGGTACTTGATTGTTGCACTTGATTATAATTTCAGTATAACTTTACTGTTTGTTATAGTCAAGTGAGATGATTCAACTTCCTTGCTGACTTACCGAATCCTTGTTATAGTAGAAAACAAAACATTTTCTCAGTAAGCTAAACTCATTTTTTGTGGTGATGAAAGACTCATTGAGAAGTTGTTCTTGACAGTGGCTGCAGCCATTTTTGAGTACTATTTTTCTAAGGGAGGAAGACTTTGTTTAGTTGTTTTATTATAGGGTACAGGCTATCAAATTTATGAGTATTATGCATATATTTTACATCCTCTGGAAGAGAACTGTGAGATCCATACTAATTATCACAGGACCTCATTTTATTTCCCATGACAGCTAGCAGGACATTTTGATCTCTTACTAGTCAGAGAAAGCACATTCGTTTCAAAGTGGATTTACCAGTTCACAAAAGAAAGAGTAATACCCACACTTCATTAACTGAGTCTTAATTACCTTGTACGTACAACAGGTCTTTTCCACCTAAGGGGATATAAGTAAATCCTTACTGCTAACAATTATGGGGTGAATGACAGGAGTTGTCTGAGACTGAAACTTTTCTACAGTGTCTTCAATATCAATATGTTTCTTCACAGGCTAAATTTTTGGAAGAATGTTTAGATTTACATCATTTATGGAGCAAAGGTTTCCATTCTGACATTTTATGTGCCAATTTTTGGCTCTCAATTGAGTCATCTATGCCCCTAAAATGAGCTAATGGCAAAGATGATGATAGATCTTGATTTGTCCTGCTACTCTCCTTATATCATTTTTTACTCATGTACCAATGTGCAATGCTCAGACTGCACAGAGGGAAAAAAATATTCTGTATCCCTAAAAAGATTATACTTTATAGGTTCTTTTCATGCAAACACATGCATCACAGTATAATCTACACCATGAGTGCTTCCATACCTATTTGTAGGATCAGGGCTGTAAAGTCTGGCTGTGATGTTTCAGGAGTACATGTCGATTTGAAATTGCTCAGATTTTGATTGTCCCTCTCCAGATGTCTTGAATAGAGCTGAGAGGTGCACAACCTGACATGACTTCAAGTGGCTGGGCTGAAAATATCTCAGAGGTGAAACTCCAAGACTCTCCAGCTGCCACTGAGTATCTAACACAAATGTGACTCATGTGAAATTTGCCATGCCTCCAAATTTGAAGAATGACAAGCACTTCCTATTTTAATAGGCAGTTTTCAAACCACCAAATATTAGTCACTGAAGGAAGCGGCAAGAGGATAGTGGCCATGAGATCAGGACAGAGAGAGAGAAAGGGAAATTTGTACTGTTTGAACATAGAGCAGAAGAACAAGAGTGGAGTCTGAGACCAAATGAGAAGAAGGACCTAGAAGTAAGAAGATGGACTTATATGTGCCATAGATGAAGAAAGAGCAGAAAGGCACAGCAGAAGTGGGAATTAGACTGGAAACAAGAGAACAGGAGGGGTTTTGCCACCAGGCTTGTCCTCTGCTTTAAAGCCTAAAAGAACGTCTTTCCCCTGTTGTCAACAGAAATGCAGTTTTAAAGCACAAGTTTAATCCTCACAAAAGCAAATTTTCAGAGAAAATAACTACTTGGTACCATTTATTCTATTCATTCCAGAGACTCCATAGACATCTGCAATTGGAACTAATTTCTCTAACTTCCTGTTGTAGAAACCATTATAATACTAGAAGATTTTCACCTTGATATTTTCTCAAAAATTTTTTTAAAAGCTATATTCTGAGAACATGAAGAAAGCAGAACAGTATATTTAGAGAGTTAAGAAGGTTCAAATTTCCTTGAGCAATGATACACATTACAATAGCAAGAATTAGATAATTATGCATTGTTAATATCTCCATAGGATGTCTCTCAATGATCCTTGAGAGAGGTTTCATGATGACATCAGCTAGCTCTTTGAGGATTCTGAGATGAATCCTATCAGGCTGTTTAGATTTGCAGGGATCCAGCTGGAGCAGCAGATCCCGTACAATTTCAGGGTCAAGTGGAAGTTGATCATTTTTGCAGTCATGGTGCTCCACCTCAGGGCACTGAGACCCCCTTGGTCAATCATCTGTGTTGAAGACAGAGGCAAAGAAAGTGCCAAACACCTCTTGTCTCTGTCCCTGTTTGTGAGGTGACCATCCGCATCCTATAATGGGCCAATGATATTTCTATACTGCCTAGTGTCATTAATAATTTTGAAAAAACTCTATTTATTGGCCCCCAAATTTCTGATCAGCTTCAACTCCAGTTGAACTTTGGCTGCACAGATTTTGTCCCTGGAGCAGGAAGCAGCATCTCTGAATTCTTCCCATGTCACTTGACCTTATTTCCACTGGGCAGACATCTTCCTTTATTTCATTATTTTCAAGAGGAGATCCCTACTCAGCGAAGTTGACCTTCTGTCTCACCTATTCGATTTCCAACATTTGGGAATTGCCTCCTCCTGTGCTTTTAGAAGGTGATATTTAAAAAGTAACCAGCACTGATGGACCCCAGCACCTGTAAAAACATTTTACCAAGAGACTTTACTTACTAATTCCCTGAGCAGCCTCATGCTCTCCTCCTCTGCTCTCCTCATGTCCAGAGTTGAGGTTTTGCTGACACTTTTCCTCCTGTCAAGTCAATCACTTCATGGGCACTGTGGCCAAGACAGCCCCAGTCTCCACTATGCTCACAGGATCCACTCTGTTGACAAGCAGCAGACCAAGGAGACCATCATTTTGAGTCAGATCCCTTAGGACCTATTCCATAAAGTTGTCATCCAGTTTTTTTAGGAATCTTCTGGCCTGGATTGTATCAGCTGTGTGATGCTCCTAGTTAGTTTCTGGCAAGTTGAAGTCCCCCATAAGGACAAGGGCAGCTGACTTAGAAGTGTGTCCTAGTTCCTCAAAGAAGAATTCATCAGCATCATCCTGCTGGCCGGGAGGTCTGTAGCAGACTCACACAGTGACACCTACATTATTTTTTGCCCCTTTATTCTTACCCAGAGACTCTCAACTGTGCCATTGCCACGTAGGAGCTCCATACATTCTACCCCTTCTATTACACACACTGACACACCCTCCAACTCTTTTGCCCTGCCTGTCCCTCCTGAAGAGCCTGTAACCATCCAACAGGGGACTCCAGTCACAAGACTCATCCCAACAGGTTTTACTTATGTCAGTGATGTCAGATGTCTGGGACTGGGCCAAAGCTTTAAGCTCCTCTTATTTGTCCTTTATGCTGCATACATTGTTGTAGAAACATTTCAGGTGTGGTACATTGCAGTAAACATCTCATGAGAGACTTAGGATCCCAGTATCGATTGTTTCCTCAAGTTTTGGCACACTATCCCATCACCTATGACTGGTGAGCCTGGTTTTGTCCCTTTCCCTCTTCCAAGCTTGTTTAAAGCTCTGTCAACAAGCCCCACTAGCTCCCGCGTTAGAACTCTTTTTCCCCTCTGAGATAGGTAAGATAGGTACATCCCTTCAGGTGTCAGTAGAAAAAGTGTTGAGTAGATCATCCCATGGTCAAAACCCCAAATTTTTCCAAGTACACCAGCTTTGGAACTACTCATTGACCTGATGGATCTTCCTATTCCACATTATTGGGCTGCTGCATGGGTTCCTGAACTTAGAAACCCTGCTGTATAGGTGGGTTTTGCCCTCTGGATTGCCCTTAACTCTCGGCCTCTTGAGCCTCAGGGTTTTGTATTTTTTTCTGTTTCCATTCAAAATAGCAGAACACCTACAGCAGCTCCTCTTACTCCAGAGCATCCTAACCCTCATATTGGGTGGTCCACTGCATTTCATCTGTCCCTCTTAATTTATATGTTCATGCACCTTTGGTGACAAAGTTTTATCTTGACCACACTCTGTGTGTGGCAGAATGCTGTGCATGTATTTCTCCAGTCACATAAATAATCCATTTTCATTTGCATCAAGCACTATGGGATAATTGCATCTGAAGGGATGCTGAGCAGGTTTGCAATGGGCACTAGAGGTGCTTTATCTCATTATGGCCCAGCAGACTTTGACATCATTGACTCGTACTGTAAACTGTTCTGTGTAGATGTGACTTGCCTCTGCAATGACAGTACATGTGGAGCTTAGGAATAGTGTCTTTACCATTTTTGCCATCTTGTTCAGTATCCTGCTTGAGCCTCTCTCCTCTGTTACAGTTTCCAAATCTGCAAACAGACAAAGGTCTCATTGTTGAGCTAGAGGAATGACACAAGCATACTGCAGGAGAAAGCCTATGTGCAATACGAGGACTTAGCCAAAATAGCCAACAAGCCCATTTTAAAAACAGTATTCAAGTCTTTGCCTTATTCAGAGTTTTATCTTGTGTGATTGTACGTCAAAATTGTCAAGGACAATCTTTCATGTGGGAGTATTGTGGGGGTTTTGAATTAAATTGTATGAATTCCTTTTTTTTCACATTATTTTTGTTTTCCAAAAGAGTAAGTGGGGAGACAGTCATGCTGGATGGAAAAGGTGTTACTGACTCATAAGGATGAGAAACAGCCAGCCTTAAGAAGGCATTCTGGATTTATGCGTGCTGATTCATAACTTCCTACATACATGTGGGAAAAAAAGTGTGGATTCTACCCTGAGCTATATTCTGCAGGAAACCCGCCCTCCCTTCACGAAGTGAGACAGTAATTTCAAAACTGTAGGAGGACTTAGCTTCAACTCCCAGAAGATAGTTCCCTTGAAAAATGTTTGGAATAATGACCTGAAATAATTATCCCCAACCACCAAGTCCTACTTTTTTTTCTTTCACAGAGAAGTTCAAAACTAGTTAAAGCTCAAATTTCCAAGATAAATTATCAGGTAAACTAAATGTACTGATCAAACAAATAACAGAAGAGAGTCCTATAGGGAATGTATTAAATGGTTTGTGGAGAACTGTTTCTCCTTTTCCATGCAAGTACTACTAAATCAGTTTTTTCCCTTATGACCCAAGTAATTGAATAAGAAGATACAGACAAAATCAAGAATAAGAGATCACAATTATATAAGTTGTTGCAAATAGTGTTTCATTTCAAAGGGACTTAAAAATCTACTTGTATCCAAGCATTTTATTGATTATCTATGTTTTTTGGGCTGTGCCTGGACTGGACATCTCCGTGAGAAGGGGATATGCCCAGAGCTCCACCCATGCTGTGCTCAGTGTTGTGCCTCAGCTGGGCAGCCATGACACTGTTCTGCCCAAAATTCTCTTGATGGCAAGTGGCAGCCCATGTTCAGAGGAAAACTAAAATTTCACTCTTGGATTGACAAAATTCTTAACCATTGAGAATTAGGAGTGCAATTTGTCTAGAAGAACCCCTGAATGAACACAACCCATGGAGTACTAGGCATGCACCGGTCACTGCCACCTCATCTCACCTGTCCGGCTGTAGGCTATTTCTCTTGGGACACAGGAATTCTCAGTGCACCTCACAGTCATGCCAAGGGCAATGCTGGAAGCCTGGCACTCTGTGCCAGTGGGTAATTGCATCAGGTTCTACGAACTGTGCTCCCTACTCCTTACTCTTAGCATGTCATGTTGTTGGGCAGGTAGCCATTATATGTGGACAAGCTTGTCATGTACCCATTTTTCCTTTAAAGGGGTCCTGGGTACCTGGGAACTGAAATGGGACTTAGACCAGAGCAGCAGCTGGATGCCAAGCCCACTATCCCCTGGCTAGTGCTGTTGTCACCACAGGCTGCTTCCTCTGAGGCTTGAGTGAGTTTTTTCTTGTGCACTTTGAGCTCAAATTATGCCTAATTTTTTAAAATTATCTGATTTTCAGAGGATCTCCAATATTACTTTTGTTAAAGGACACAATCCACAGAGGGTCCAGGTTAAAGTTTTAATTCTAACAACTTTTTGTGTAACTGTTCTGTCAAGGAGCCTCAGAAAATCTGCCTGACCCTGTAGCGTTGGGTGACAGAATCAATTGACTGAGTCAGCAAGATCCTTGGCTTAGAATGATGACTGGTTCCCCCTTCTAAATGATATGTGTTACAAAAGGGTTTCATGGAAAATGGATGGCAAGTTCCTAAGTGGGATAAGGAGTGGCTAAAGGCAATAAGCCACAATTTGAAAGCCTTATGGAATGAATTCAGTAATTGGAATGATATTAGTAAAAAAATACAGAAGAGAGGAAAGGTTGTGTTGGCTGTTAGTTGCACTACGGAAAATTGAGAACTAACAGACTGAGAAGTTAGAAAAGGAAATTAGAAAGGGAAAGAATGAATTTTCAACAAAGAATTGAGAACTAAAGGTGAATTAAAGGCTGGCAGCAAGTCTAGGAAAAGGGTACATCTCAAAAAAAAAAAAAAAACCAACCACCAAATACAATTAATGCCACAGGGTATAGAGAAAACAAGAAAACACCATGAAATGCTATTACAAGGTAGTGATCTAGACCCCATAAAAGTCTAGATAGTGTGTGTGTGTATGATAGCAACTGAGACAGAAACATTTGGAATAGGCCAGATGGGTCTCATGAGGAATCCAACAGAGTAAGTAAGTCTGTACCAATGTAACAGGTGCTCAAACAAGAAATCATTACTGATGGCACACTCGGAGATGAATCACAGAGACAACACCACTAAAGCCGACGATTTTAATGCAGGTGCTCTGTGACAAATCCAGTTAACCTGTCAAGGACAACCTGGAGAATCAATACTTGAATGTTTGTACAAACTTTGGTATGATTGGGCAGAAAGAGCGTCTATTGGTGAGAGGCAGAAGATTTAGACCTAGGCCTTGCAATTTTACTCACCCTCCAAGAGAATGTTGCTCAGACATCTTGAACTCTGTCTATTAAATGGGTAAGAGGGATCCAATACCAAGACTGGAGTGAGGAATCCATATTATCTTGGCAGAGTCCAGATGAATTGCAGGGAGAATATTAGAAGTGGCTGTAGCAACATTGCCTTAAGCTGAAGTAAAAAGTGATCAACCTAGTCCTTAGGACATTCTTGCTGCCTCCCCTGATTTGAGATCTGTTGAGAAGGGGGCTGTGGGGATAGGAAAATTAATTTTCATGCAGATACATCATGCACTACCAGTGGAAATCCCCTTTGTCCATGTGCTCCCACAGAACATTTTGCAAATGCAAGAATTAAGCCCTGACACGTCATGGATAAAGTCTTAATCATCTTGGCCTGACCCAGAAGTTGAATGAGTGCTCCATGAGACCAACGGACTAAACAAATCAAACAAAACAAGACTGTTAATGAAGTTACCAACCAAACTGAGAACAAGTGCCTGTCTAGATCAAGAGTGCACTAGCAACTTACTTCATGTTTATAAATGATGAGAGAAAAAGGCCTCAGGATACACCAGGGAAGGTCCAAATTGGAAATTAAGAAAAATTTCTTCACTGTCAAGCACTGGAACAGGCTGCCCAAGGAAGTCATTGAGTCATCATCCCTGGAGGTCTTTAAAAAAATGCACAGACAAGGTGCTTAGGGACTTGGTTTAATGGTGGACTTGACAGTGTTAGGTTAAAGACTGGACTTCATGATCTAAAGGATCTTTTCCAACCTAAAGGATTCTATGAATACAAGTACAGAAGAGTCTTCTGTCAAATTCTGGGTTTAATTGCATCTGTGTAAAACTGTTACTCACAAGCTCTGCCTGAAAGCTAACTGAATCAGAAGGTCGTGTTTAGCCTATGGGAACTTTTATTTATTACTGTGAAGCCTGCTACAAGTTCTGCTGGTGCTTTTGCAGTCCCCAAGGGACTGCATTTTTTCTAGAGTCTGATAGACACTTGAGTCCTATCACCATTTTAATGAGCAGTCCTTTCCCATATGTGGTTACTCTTGGAGCAGCTAGAATAGAAACTTTGTTAACTGCGCTGAATACCTTTATGAATGAAAACAGTGAAAAAGACCTGTGATACCACTTCTCTTCTTGCAGTATCACAGAATACATTGTCCTTTACAAAAGGAGGAAGGTTGGAGGCAAAATGCAAGTTACAGATCAGATTTGTAAGTTGTCATAGTATCTGGGATTGTTCAAAGACGAGGGGTTTTTTTCAGGCACCTCTAGGTAAGGAATTATCTTGTATACTTTCAACACTCCAGATGTCACCAAAGTAATTTTGATGTTCAGTGGCTAACTTGAAAGACTTACAGTGTGACAACAAAACATTTTAAGAGCACAGGGTCTGCTTCAAAAATATACATGGATCAATAGTGGCAGAGTTCATTAAGAAGACAATTTCTTTACTATCTTAGGAAAAGCATGGCAGTTTCGTTAGTAATAAAAGACAGACTCCCTAAGCCTTTAAAGCTTAGTGTATTAGTGTTTATGTTACTCCTAAGGAATTGATATTTAGGCCTTTTTCTTGGCTTTATCATAGTTGCTAAGTAACAGAGATGCCTGTGACATGATAATCTTTAAGGATCGAGATGAAAGAAAATTTTATCCAACAAAGGTTCTTGCGAATGACTGTTCTTTTCTCAGCCCTGCTCCAGGAAAAAGAGAAGCTGGAGGAACACACTTTTAACAGTTCTTGGAGACCTCTGCCTAAACATCAGTTGAAGTCACTGGAGGAATCAAGTTCTTTTCTCACATTTCTTAAAAGGGTCTGAAACCAGCATAAAGGCAAAAGACTATCCTGTTTATCCCTCTGTAGTGGGCATTGGTCTTCCGGTGGCCCTGTCTTTCTTTCTTCCAGCTGCCTTTCTAACCCCAAGGGCCTTGTCCCACTTGCCTGCAGCTGTTCCTGCAAGCTCGGTTCCTCACCTCCCTTGACGGTGAAGAAGAGAGCACCAAGATCAGGTGGCACAGCTGCAGTTTTGCTCCCTAGTATCCAGCTGTCAGAGTTTGTCTTTGAGATTTACAGGTGAGGAAGAGAGTAGGGGGGGGTTCTTTATCCCCCATGCTCTGGTGGCCTGTCAGTCACACATCAAAGGAGACAAAACAGTGGCAGAAATGGGTTTTAATATCATCAAGCACAAGACATTAGCCTTAACTAGACAAGAGGAACAGCCTTCAGGGACCCTTTGTTATCTCTAAAGGAGACAGAGGAAATGAAAATGTGACATGTCTCTGTGGGGTCTGTAGAGCTCTAAGTTCATTTCTTTTAGTGCCTTAGGAAAAGAAAACAAAGATGGATTTCATCTTTCAGTGTTTTGCTACTAAGATTAATGGCTTGTATCACTCACAACTATATTATTCTTGTAACAATAAGAATTATTATCTAACAGTTATTGCATTGTTCTCCCCTTGTGCTCACATCTCTGATGTATGACACACACCTGCTATGTTGCAACAAGGCTAACCAATGGTTTACTTGACAAATCTTAGCTTTCAACTGGCAAAGAGCAAATACCTTTCAGAGATTAAGGGATAAACACAGTATTTTGGGGGCTATCTCTGCTTCTGGTAATTGCTGACTGATGTTGATTCTACCATTGTTCACATGGTTTACAAAGGTTTCCACAAATAAAGACAAACTGATTTCAGAAGATATTTCACCACTTAACTTGCAAAGAGATATCAACAAACGTGCCAGACTAAGGCCATCTCTGAACAGTTCACTGAAATGCGAACTCATTTGTGTCCTCATAGCTGGGTACAAAAGTCATGTGTATCATTTTTGTTCCACACACATAGCAATGTAACTCTAAGAATTACAATACAGTTACGAAGATTTTTCTAATTCAGGTAAGAAGAATTGGATCATTATTTTTTATAACATCCTGTATGCGAGGATTCATGCCCATTTACAAGTAAACAAAAGAAAAGGGGAAGGGGAGACTCAAGTTAAATGTTTTATATTCATATTTATATAATATTTGCAGAGAACCTTAGCTAAATACCTAGAGAATGTAATTCATAAAGTACCAAGGCACATTAAGTCAGGTATTGCAATGCCTGTGCTGTGTTTTACATGCCTGGTTCCCAGAGAGAAATCCTAAACCCAGACTTAGGTTTTTACTTTTCCTAAGCAGCTGACATTCATTAAGAGAAACCCCAGCTTCAATTAGGCAGTGACATAAATACAACCAATTAGAAACTGCACAGAAAACTCTCTCAACTCATTTCCTTTTCAGAAGTTGATGCCTCACTTCAGAGCTAACAGCAAGTACCTCCAGCCCCTTAGGATCTGGAGCCCACATTTTTTCTCCTATAGCTCTCTTTTAAAGAGCTGTCCTGTTTCCAGCTAGGGCAGGGTTCACTTTTGCAGTAGCCAGGAAGGGGCATGGCTAGAACCCAGAGGTTATTCTGTGCCACCTCACATCGTTTCTGGGGATGGAGGGGCTCTCTTCCAGGTCGATGTAGCGTGGCAGAGGGAGCAGTCAGGTATTGCCAGGAGGTTTTTGTGTGAATCATTTACCTCTTTCTTGTACCCTCTGTCTTTAGTGTTATTGGTGTTACTGTTCTTATCTCATTGCTGTTTCCAGTAAGTTGTACTTATTCAAACCATTATCTTTACCTTTTGTGCCTCCAATTCTCCTCCAGACCACAGCAGGAGGATGGAGAGCAGGGAACAAGTGAGCGGCACATGGTTTGGAGACTCTCAGTGGGAGCACTAAATTGGGGAGTACCATTCCTAAACCAAGATAAGAATTGGAGAAAAATTACACTTTGTCTCTCCACAGGTATGTGCAATGAAGATCCCTCATTCCGCAGGTTCTCACTTAGGAAGTGGGAAGCTGGGACATCAGTCTCTCCTACTCTGCCACAGCTGAAACCTCACCACTCTCCTCAGCAACTTTTTCTGCTCTAGAAAACCCAAAAAGGTTCATTGAAAACTTGAAAAAGTCTGTGCACCTGTGCTTTCCAGGAGGTGCATTTAGGGCATTGCGGAGGATGTATTTCCAAGGCTGGATGGTCCAGGTGTCTGGAAAAGAAAGCAGATGTAGGGCTGCCTCTGCCCAGGCTCTTTCTTGGAGCTCTGTGGGTACCAAAATACCATCAGAGTTCAAAATCCAAGGGCTTTGTCCTATAACTTAAACTTAAGTGTTCACGCAGGTCACTTGACCTCCTGACAGCAAGATGGCAATTTGGGGTTTAATTAACATCTGCCTACACTATAACCAGTCACAGGTTAACCACAAAATTGGGCTCTTTGTTTGCATCTGCTAGGGATTATGGGCTTGGGAGAATTTGAATAAACCTGAACAGATTATCATAAAATCTAAGTACTACCAGAAATTAGGAATACATCTTCATGTTTCTAAATCAGGTTAAAAATACACAAAATTGTCCCAGTTTATAAAAAATCATTTCAAGTTTTTCATTTTACTCAATGTAAGATTTCCTATGTGTATCATGTTATACTCTATCAGTAGAAAAGACGGAGCAGATTCTGCTGTATTTGATTGACATTGGGCTTTTGATAGAATGAAGAATGTGCAAAGGATTTTGCCTATTATGCCCATTATGATCTTGTGAAACATATACTATCTCCAATCAGCAGCTGCTGATTGGACAACAGTTACAATGAACAATAAGGATGTCATTTTACATTATCTGGATCTGAAAGAAATTGTGCATTTAAGGGTCTGGGTGTTTTGTAAATGTAGTGCAGGAGAAAGTATACTCCTGTAACATTGTTAAAAAAATTACTTACATACTATATTTCTCTTGTTTCAATCATGATTGAAATATCATGATTGAAATCAACCATGCCAGGTGGGGGTTGGTCTCTTCTCCCAGGCAACCAGCCGTAAGACAAGAGGGCACAGTCTCAAGCTCTGCCAGGGGAGGAAAGATGTTAGGAAGAAATTCTTTACAGAGAGTGTGGTCAGGCAATGGAATGGGCTGCCCAGGGAGGTGGTGGATTTTCTGTCCCTGGAGGTATTCAAGAAAAGACTGGATGTGGCACTTAGTGCCATAGTCTAATAACTGTGGTGGTAGTGGATCAAGGATTGGACTTGATGATCTCAGAGGTCCTTTCCAACCCATCTTATTCTATGATTCTATGATTTCCCATTTAGGTCTGCAATACATTTGAGTAATACAGCCACTGTAATTCTTTAATTTTATTAATATGTACACTGACCTATGTATCTGCCCAGATATACAAATATAACTTTCTATTTAGTATCTATCTGTGCATAGATAGATAGCCACAGCATTTACAGGATGGCATGTACATGTGACTGTCTTGAAGCAGGCCTGAACCCCACACATCTTTTCAAACATTCAGAGTAAACATCAAAAACCTTGTAGCCTGGAATCTATTTATCATTTCAAGTTTATGAAGTCATGGTGACACCATTTACTTATAACATTCTACTGTTATTTATTTATAACTTTTACTTATAACTTTTTATAAGTAAAAAAAAGTTTACTTATAACTTTTTACTTTACTTTTCATTTGAAATTACATTAATTTGTGACCTGGACACAGCCTCCATCATAGAGGCTTTTCAGAAGATGGGTTGTTTGCAGTACATTACTGTCAAGGGCACCAAGCCAGTCCTGTGCGGCAAGTTGCATACCAAAACATGAGTTCAGACAAAATGTCTTGATTGTAACCTAGAATTTTACATCAATCATCATGGAGGTTTTTATTGGTTGCCACTGAAGAAACCCCAGTTACCTACTTCGCCACACTCAGTCAAACTGCTCTATCAGCTCTCAGGTTCTTAGTTCAAATGGGAAAGAAATAAGAGCAAAAGCAACTAAACTTTATTCATGTGGCTGCTGAAGGAATGAAAAATTTTCTACTTTACAGACACCACTTGTATGTGCATGTTTTGTTATGCTTTGATCTTAGAAGACAGGGCTGTGGTGGAGTGACATCAGATGACTATGGAGCTAAGAGGAAGCACACAATTGTTATGCATCTCCCAAAACTATAAAAACCTCCCCCCAAAAATAAAATCTTTCCTAAAAAGTCCTTGACAAGTACAGAACTTAGAGCTGCATAGAGATCATCACAAGGAATATTACATCCACAGTTTGGTGCCACTAAAGCAAGGCTAAGTCTATGCCTGCTAGGCTTCCTCTTTACAAATGTCCCTTATCTTCTACAACCCTTCTATCCATTGCATTTCTTCTTGGTACCTGCTTACTGTCCCCTTTTCCTGTTCTTCCCATCTAATCCTTCAATCTCTCATTTCAATTTCAACTCTAGTTGAAATAGTTCTGTAATACATCAGTTCCTCTCTTGGGTCACCCAACAATAGCAAACATAGAGACACCACACTTGTGAATCATTGTGAAGATGTTCAGAGTGCTGTATAGCAGCTCTGCTAATCTAGTCCTTTCTAAAAGCAGGCTGGGAGAGTGGTAACTAGCAAGGATTTGAACATCTGAATCACTTCAAGATTAGAAGCTGTGCATAATTCAGTGTTCAGCTCTGAAGAAAGACGATGGGAATTACAGGGTTATGTCACATGCATTTCCACACCTACAAATCACACATCTCTTTGGTCTAATTTGAGATTTAAGAGATTAAAAGGGCAGTCTTTATCTTGAGAGATGCAAAATTGACCTCTGTTTCTAGAATATGCATAAGGTCGTGCAAAAATGAGCGTAGTTAGGACGGAGGAGATTTTCCTTTAAGTCAATATCTTTGTGGTATTATTTTTCTGTGATTAGTGACAAAACTGTCAACTTGACTTCTTGAGGACCTAGTAGTAACAAGTCAGCATTCAAATGTGAAACTGAGCAAAATAAAATTCAGTGAGAAACCAGAGGGGTGTTCATGTTCCTAAGGGAAAAATTATTTTAAACATTCTGGAAAGTACTTTTACTTTTTACTTTTCATTTGATTTGACTGATTTTGTGACTTTCATTTTCCTAATGCTGACCAGAGGCAAAAGCAGATGCAAGAAGATTCTCATGTCAGGAAGGGCAGGTTCTGCTGATCACAGAAGATAGACTTAATTAAAGCCCTGTCACTAGGATGGTGCTGTTATTTGTCACAAAGGAGAAATTCTTCAACATGGAAATATTTGTACAGTGTGTTGGTGTAAGTTCAGGGACAAAGACCAAGCTCTGCGTCTGCAGGCAATTTTCACAGCAAGTGTTGATGTCAATCAAAATGCGAATGCACCAATCAGTGAACTAAAAAATTTAAGTCAGACTATTGTTGCCAACAGAGAGAAATTTCTGGCTTGAAGGAAGAGAAAACTTATAAATCCAAGATAATCTGATCCTGGAATTATTTTCATAACTTACTTCTGAGGTGTTAACTCAGGTTATAATTTTCTGATGAAGAATGAAATAGTTCCCACTCTCTGAAGTGTAAACTTCAAATTAATTCTTTAATTTAAGTAATACTGCAACTATTTTTAACTCTTCTTTGAATTTTAAAGGTTTATTCACAGTAATGTATTTGACATCAATTTTGCATAGCCATTTCAGAATCTTGAATAATCAAAAGTTTTTGGTTTTGGAGTGGTAGAATACATTTA
This sequence comes from Pachyramphus minor, assembly GCA_013397135.1. Classification (NCBI taxonomy): domain Eukaryota; kingdom Metazoa; phylum Chordata; class Aves; order Passeriformes; family Tyrannidae; genus Pachyramphus; species Pachyramphus minor. The sequence continues at coordinate 76,883 of VYXB01008805.1, forward strand.
TAAAGATTGCATGGTAAGTCTGTGTGATACATTGTTCTAGTTACTATGACTACCTCTAATAAATGTTTGCATACCTCAGCAGTATCTACATCCAGTTAAAACCTCTTTATTGACATTTACTTCCTGCTGCATTTGGCACAATAAACTCAAGTCAGGAACAATTATGATTTTAAAGGAAATAGATATCGCATGTTCACACTTTCAAGCCTGTTTTTTCAAAATCCCAGGTGGTTAAAGTAGCACATACACAACTAGAGCATCTACGATTATATCAGTCATTTGTGGAGCAGCTGGTAGGAAGGCTGATGCCTGGTTTCTTCATACAAACGCACGCTCAGGCAAGATTTAGTACCTGGCTTGGTAGTGTTACTTGTGTTAAAGTACAGATTCTCATCAACCTGGAGCACAAAAGGTTTTACAAGTCCTACTTCATGTCTAATGATTTTCCCTTGAAATATTACAGGCAATGGACACAGGCTGAGACTGAATTTTAGGAAAACCTTCTTCATAAGAAGAGCAGTGAAGTACTAGAGAAAGGCTGTCCACAAGAATGTGGGTTCTTCAACCCCGCAGGTTTTCAGGAGTTGGCTAAACAGTCATGGCTGACCTGATCTAGTGATGGACACACTCAACCATTTTATATGGGAAGCACTACACATTGACCACCAAGGCCTCTTCTAAGCAACATTTCAATGACTTCTTTTTGTTTTTTTAAACGTAAGACACCCTATTGTACGAATTGGATGCTGTAAGCTTAATATTCCTGTATATTCACAAAACTGTATACATTCACATATATACGCATACACATATAAAAATTCCAAGTAAAAATACAACCTGTACTATTAAGAACATTAAATATGCATGCATTTTCTTTTTAACCTCTACAGGCCAGTAGGTCCCAAAATAGAACTTCTAAACATCCATTTGACGTTTGTGTGTGTATTAGTTTTGCTCAAATTGTGATTGTAGCCTCTGCTAGGGTTTGCAAGATGATTCAGGGAAGGGGGGATTGCAAACTATAGAGCGCAGCTGTCAGCAGCAGCTCAGGTCCTCCAGGGTGGAGGCATGAGCATAAGCAGCTGCTGCACACATTATAACTGGTTCTTACTCTCCTGACCAGGAGGAGCTCAACATCTGCTGGTTCAGGAGATGGCACAAAGATAAGATAAAAGCGTGTTACCTTTTCTAGAGGTTTGAGAGGTAGAGATGCTATCCTTTTGCAGTGTAAAACTTCTGAGTTTTAAGTTCAGATGCATTGGATGTATTTATTAGCACTAGACATCAAGCCCCACTTATAAGGGTATCTGGTTTTCACAGCTAGACCAGGCTAAGAGTAAGGAATACCCAAAAACAAGCAGCTCCTTTGAGCAACATCAGTAAATCTTTGGGTATCTGGAATGCAATGAGAAGGAGAGTCTCTGTGGAATAAGACAAATCTTCAATTAAGTGAATTTTTCCGTGCTGTGTTGATGCTAATTTGTAGTGCACATTTTGATGGGAAGAAATAACAATTTTAATTGAAGAGATAGTTTTGCTCTAACTCTCTTAGATACTGTAATGCCANGTGAATTTTTCCATGCTGTGTTGATGTTAATTTGTAGTGCACATTTTGATGGGAAGAAATAACAATTTTAATTGAAGAGATAGTTTTGCTTTAAGTCTCTTAGATACTTTAATGCTTGTAAAAAAATTAACCTTTGGGCCACTACTTTTTGTTCTTTAGTCAAAAACAAATACTTCACATAATCACAGAATATGCTGAGTTGGAAGGGACCTACAAGGATCATTGAGTCCAACTCCTGTCCCTGAACAGGACCATCCCCAAGAGTCACACCATGTGCCTGAGAATATTGTCCAAACTTGAACTTTGTCAGGTTTGGTGCTGTGACCACTTCCCTGGGGAGCTTGTTCCAGTACCCAACTACACTCTGAGTGAAAAAACTCTTTCCAATAGCCAGCCTAAACCTCCCCTGACACAACTTCAGGCCATTCCCTTTGATCCTATCACTGGTCACCACAGAGAAGAGATCAGTGTCTGCCCCTCCTCTTCCCCTCATGAGGAAGTTGTACACTGCAATAAGGCCTCCCCTCAGTCTCCTCCAGACTGAACAGACCAAGTACCCCCAGCAACTGAGGAAGGAGATCATTAAAGAGATGGCATAAAGGAGCACAATATGTGGGAAGATGAAGCTTTCTGTAAGAAATGTAGGGGAAAACAGGGAAAAAAAAAAGTGAGGAAAATAAAGCAGAAATTAAACAAGGATCAAGATAGAACAAATGAAAGGAGAAACCAAGAAAATAACTTGACCACTCAAGAAATAAAAAGGCAGACAATCTAGGNTTCATATGGTTGGTGATTGTCCAGTCCTCCAATTTGTCGAGATTTCTCTGCAGGTCCTCCCTGGCTTTGAGGGAGTTGACAGCTCCTATTAGTTTTGTACTTCTGGGAATTTGATAAAGTCTACTTTAAGAAGCACAAAGAACAGGCAGAATTATGTTTTCAGAATTTATATCTTCAGAAATAATTTCTAGTCTCAAAAGACATTTACATTTTAGATTTAATCATCTGTTTATAAAGTTAATAGTAAAAGAAACAACAATGATTAGCACACACTAGCCACAAGATTTGTGTTTTTATTATATTTTGGAGTTTCCTTATGTAGAAATCTTCCATCAGTCAAACAAGCAGCAGTGACAATGCAGCATAAATTTTTTTTCAAACATTGTCTAGCATTTACTCTCGTAACTGAACTGTAGCATTGGACAGAAATATACTGTCAATTTATTTGTAAAATTCAAAATACACTTACCATGTGTCATTGTTCTAAATACCATTTGTTCCCATCTCTAAATCTTTCAGTTTCCTGTCCTCTTTTTTCAGCCAAGACACCCCTTGCAAAAGTAAGCTCAGAGTCTCTGTTGCACACCAAAATCACACACCTTTTCACTCACCTCTCCCTGATCCCTGTTATTTCTGGCTCACTGCCCAGAGCCTGTTCTTTCCCAGAGCTCAGTTTTCCAATACATCTCACCTACCTCAGCTAGTTTTTGGCAGAAGGGGGACAGTGGGAACTGGCAGCTGGCAAACAGCGGCTCCCAGCAGATGCACAGCACAGGGAAGGAAGGAAATTCTGCAGCAAATGGTGCAGATGGAGCCTGACCCTATTGTGTTCACGTGGCCCTGCCATTCAATGAACAAATCCTTTCCTTAGCCCTGCCGCATCTTTCTGTGGCTGCTGCACACCCAAAGCTAGTCAACATTTCATTGTAAAATGAACACTAAAAGTCTGCTTTCTTAAATATCAGTCCAGGTACAGGTTTAATCTATAATGAGGAAAAATAACTTCTGCACGTATGAAGAAATAACCCTTAGAAGCAATAACATAATGTGAAATTGCTAAAAGTTACTTTAACAAGTTATCAAGTAGGAAAGCACTCCAGATGAAAATGCCAACCTTTTTTTTTTTCACTAAACACAGCTATCTTATTGCCACAGATTGCTGACAAGCAAGGCATACAAGAGTATATGCAACAAGCAGGGCTAGTAAGTAAAAAAATAAAAAAAAACTTAAACCATTCCTCAAAAAACATAGGAAGAGAGCTTTTATATTAAATTACAGTTTTACATCCTCATAAAATTCCCTCTGAGACAATTTATTAAATGATATTTTCTATTCTATCTCAACCTACAACTTCCTGTTTACTTGGAATTGTAGTATGTGATTTATTTCCAGTCTTGTGTTTGTTTTCTTTTCTATTTCTTTTTCTTTTCCAAATTATTTCAATGACTTGTAAAGCTGATAGGGAAGTTCGTTCCAAGATTGAAGTTAATGAAGGCAGCAGATCTTGATGCCTTACAGAATTACAAAACTGTGTCCATGGAAACAAAAAGAGAAGCAAAACCTGAGATTCCCTTTTTCTTCTCTGCTATATGATGTGATGAGAAATAATCAGTGTAGTGATATCTGAGGACAAATATTTTGTTGTAGCAATTCCAAGACATGAGGTGCCAGGAAACTAGCATCACACAAGCTCCAAATGATGACACATACTGAAAAGTAACACCTGCCATTTCCCCAGCTATGTGTCTTTGTGTGCAGCTTTGCAATAAATATCCCTAAGCTATTAATCGGAACGTTCGTACTGGATTTGTAGCTATTGGTTCAGCACAAAAACAGAAATTAGTTTTGGTACTGGCTCATGGCAATATGTTATGATAGCTCATTAAACCACAAGTTAATGTGTTCCCATAACTTGTTAATGTTGTTAATGTCCCAGACATATGTAGGACTTTACTCCCTCACATAGCTACTTACATTTTAGTTGTTATTGTGATCTAGAAGGTTATAGCACATTTTGTGATGATATGTCAGCAAGCCTGACCTAGGGTGGCTTTTTTCTCTAATTGTGTTTTTATATTCCTAGATTTTTTTCATTTTCTACTGAGAATTGTGGACAGATACCAGTTCCTTTTCTCCAGAGAACACTATATTTATAGTACATGTATTTTAAATTTTTGTTTAAAGAAATCATCCTAACAGGATATTTCCTCTTCCTTATTTCCCTCTAACATGACTCCCAACATCCTTGTAACATCTCACTTACTCTTCATTTAGAAACATTGACCTCCCATCCTTTTACTTTTCCCAAACAACTGCTTTCCCTACTTTTTTTATTAGGCTAGTTTTTCTGTATTCCTCTTGGAGCAGTCTACTAAATTTTCTCTGTTGCCACAGATGGGTGTTAACCGCCTCAGCTTTAACAAGTTGTGCTAGCCCTTTAATTTTAAACCTATGAAGGTTTATACTCATTTGAGAAATTTGGAGGAACAATTTAACGGATATAGTCTCAGCTGTAAAAGATGAGTCACACTGAGGTAAAATACACACACTCTCCTCACATATACCCATGCATACTGGTCATGAACAGAGCAGTGTGACTTAATTTTACTTACCAAAAACTGAGCCTCATCACCTACTCCAGGTACAATTTTGCTTTCAACATTTTCACTTCCAAGCTGGAAACAGAGGAACAAATGGCCCAAACTTCATTTCGACCAGTATCTCAGACTCCCTAAGACTACTACACAGCTACTGTTCTTCTCTTTACTTTTCAGCTAGTTAATCTAGCACAGCTATTCCTTCCCTCCTTCAACTCTCTTGGTACCTCCTATAAAAGCAATTCTCCTTGTTTCAGATACAGAGCACATTTATCCTTCTATACAGCTCTACTCCATGATTGCCACACCAGCCTGACTCTACGTCAGAATAATCTGAACAACTTGATGAACTGAAAGTCCAGCGAATGATCAGCACTGGAACATCAGTAAGGTTTGATTTAAAAATCAAACTTTTCTTACTATCTGCCCAAACGACTAGAGCTGAGCAGGAGATACTGAGATAGCAAGAGTGACAGTAATTTTCCGTTACATCATGATAGGTAGCTTGAGCTAACTTAGTTGGAAAAATGCCCTTACTTCATCCAAGTCTGAAAAAATCCCTAAAGTTCAATCTAGAATTGGCAAGGCTTCAGAAGTACCTTTTATGTGCACCAAAAAACCCCTGTCTACCCCATGCCAGTGATTAATTTCCTTTGCATAGGCTTCAACATATGTCTTCCCCTGAAAAAAGTGAGACAGATACTTGGAACAAGAGCATATTCAGCTAAAAATGCCCTGTGATCATACCTTTTCAACTTTTAGAGACTTTGTCTTTATGTATCTTTGGGATATTTTCTACGTGACGTCCTTTAATAGAGATTATCCAAACAATTCTTCGCACTATCTAAACATATTTAGTTTCTAACCTCAGAGGGTCATTGATTTCATTGTAATGTCAGAGATGTCCAGAGTGGGCTAAACACACTTACCAAAATGGAGTATCATTGTGCTGTTATGGTACCGCAATACTTCCCTTGGGGTAGTCAGCCCTGACTCAGGGGCACTACACTGTGCTAAGAGTTGTGCTGCTGCCCAGGTCCCGAGATAAGTCACATGCAGAGCTAGCTCATGTACCTGCGCTGTCTAGACAAACTTGTATATTTTTTTTTTTACTTCCATTCCATAGAAAACTTCTTAGAAATCCAGGATTATGAAGTTCTTGGCTTTCTTTTAAAATTCATTCTGGCAAGTCATTCAATTAGTCATGTGTGACTTCATATTTAATAGCTATAATTAAATCATAATTTATGCTGGGCTGTAACTGTGATCTACATGAACAACCTAACTTTCCCTGGATAAGATAGTTACTCCAGTCAATAGTTTCCTGGCTATTCCATAGAAGCAAATCACATGGTAAAAGAAAGATTAACTTCTGGAGAGTGATGAAACATCCCTCTCTTAAAAGGATGGTTAAAGTACTTAAACTTGTTTCTTTGCCTGGGGACACCAAGAAGTCTTTCCGGTACAAGAGCTTTATTATTTTGGGTTTTTTCAGCTTGCTTCTAGTAACATCTTAATTTCAATTTATTTGAGTAATTTTTCTTCTTATGGAGAAAAAAAAAATCTTTCCTATATCTATTAATTTATTTTGCCTTATATAGTAAATATTACTGTAATGTTTTAGCAATGTCTTTGCAAACAAAGACATTGCCACCTTTTGGAAGCCTGACAGACTCTTTCAGATGTTTCCTGTTTTCCTATAATAAAAATGACTTGATGTGTTTTTGATTCCTGTGCAGTCTTGCTTTCTGTTAGCACCACCTGGTTTACAGCTATGCCACCATGTCACTGCTAAAGTGACAGTCTGCTTAGGCTGACTGGTGGTCCTGCCTCAAGAAGTACAAACAGACCACACACACAGGGCAAATACATTACAAACTTGACTGTGACTACTCAGGAAAGTCACTCACAGCATACTCAATACCTTAACCCATAGATCATGCTTTCATTGTACTATTGCTTTGTTTCTTTTTCATTGTTCCTGTATCCTTTGACATTTTGTCCCTGAATTGGGATCACAGCAATCTGAAAAAAAACTTTCAAACTAATCATCGTTAATAATTTTCAACAAAGGTATCAAACACATAGAGGATAGAGTGAAAATAAGAAAGACAAGTATTCTTGGGCTTTATTCTTGCCTTTTTGGTTTTTATAATCTTGCTAGTTTTTTAAAATTTATCTCAAATTATTCATCCTTTTCTCCTCCAGTTGCTGGAAATGAGTCTTCTGTTATTTCTTTCTTCCCCTGGCCAGTTTTGCTGCTTTTAGAATTCTCTTTCATCTTTATTTCCCGTCGAACAAAATGGTTAAAGGTATTAAGTTAGCAGTATTAAGTTAGAGATTTGCTTAGGCATGATTATCCACTGTGGTCTTGGTTTACTGGCATACTCTAGATCAAAGACCATATTTTAACTTTCCTGCTGATTTTTCTAATCCCCCTTTATCTAACTCTTTAGCAACAATTCATCACAGTATCAGTTTGAATGACAATTATTTCCTAGTTTGTCTGAAGATATTTTATGTTGAGACTCCATGTCTTTCCGTTTTCAGTCTGCCATTTTTCTACGTTTTCTTTGCTAGCTATAAAAACTTTGGGTGAAGTTGTTTCTTTGACAGACAAATATCAGAATATCACAGTATAAGAACTGATGTACTTTGCTTGATCAAAATTCAATTGAGCTCAATTTACCAATCTTGATAATACACAGCAAAGGTTGTTTAAGGACTAGCAGAATCACATGCAATTAATTCAGTGATCATTCCCAAGGTTTCCAGCCTGCTTCTAACACAGTTCGTGGACTTCTTGAGCCAGAGGTTCCATCTAGTAGGCAAGGGTGTTCTTGTAAGAATTTGTCTGCTCCCTTTTTGAACGTATGTAAGCTTTTGGCTTCCAGAATATCCTGAGGCAATGAGTTCCACTATGAACAAATGCGTTGCGTGAAAACAATTCCTTTTTTATGTGTGTTTTAAACCCAGTCACTTATCTGGGTATGCTCTCATTTCCAAATTGCTACAAATAATGAATAATGATTCCAAATTTTTCTTCCCTTCACCATATCTGATATTTTAACTGCTTCCATAAGCCCCAGGCCCTTTTTAAATTCAAATGCTCATCTATTTAATCTTTCTTTCTGGAAGGAAGGAGGTGAATAATCATTTCCAAAAGGCATCCAGGAACACCTCAAGTGAACGACAGAGTATTTGATTTGGGGATCAATGCTCAGGTTCCAAACACAATTTCTCAGCTATAAGACACATAGTGGTGCTCGGCATCACTTTCCAGCCTTCTGTGGCACACTTCTGGACTTTTTACAACATCTTTAATGTCTCAAAAGAGTGGGGCTGCTTTTCAGTTTACCTTATCAGAGGAAACTTGCAGCTTTAAGCTGTGAATCAGAACGATTTAGCAAAAATTTGTAAAGGAAGAGCACAGCACAACGTGGCAAGATCCTTCAGATACAGTACATCTGGAGCTGAACTGAGCTTTAGGGACAAGCAAGTAAGCAGACAAGCAAGCAGTTACATATTACTCAGCCATCTCTCTGTTGCCACATTGTTTAAGAAAAATGTATAATTACTCCAGAAGGCAGTTTTATATGATATGTAGGCAGACTGTCTGTGCTACACTTTAACAGCCTCTAGCTATAAATAACATTATTAGGAAAGCACATTACCTTAGAAGGAGAGAACAGAGATGATCACCTTTCTGACTGTCTAGAAACATATTTAGATTTCATGTTTAAAGATTAAAAATAGACTCAACAAATGCATTCAGTTTTTGACATTGTGTTAAACTTCTTACCCAAATAATACAATTGACACAATAATAGCAACAGTTTATTATAAGTTTTAAAACACATTAAAATATCAGTCAAAAATCCAAAACCTTAAAAGGTCCTTTAATTAAAAGGTGGAAATGAGAGCCATGACACATTTGTTCCAGGGAGTAAAACTCACATGCCTGACACAGCTACTCCCCAGCTGAGTCCACGTACCACCCTCCCGATGGACACTGTCCTGAACCTGGGAGAGCTGAACCACTACAGATTTCAGCCTGGGTGTCCACCCAGTATTGGGAAATGTTTCTGCAAATTCTGTCTGATTTTGAGGGGGACATTCTTCATGAGTCCCTGCCGCATCAGGGATGTTATCGGCTAAAGCCGTACCCCTGCTGTCTATGTCCAAGGGTCAGGTGATGGGGCTACTTGGCATGTGGTGCACTGTCGTCTTCCTGGAGCAAAACAGAAAAGCACTGACTGCAGCCTAACATTTATATCTTTTTTCCTCTTATATCTTCAATTCTTCCTTCTTTACATGGTGGGAAGAAAGACCTTGAGCCCTGTGGCTCTGCTTCTGGTTTTGTGCCACCGAACCCATTCACCCTGTTCAAACACACATGGACATGCTGGCCCGCTGAAAAGTGCCCCACCTGGCAGAGCCTAACCTGGAAAGCCTGACAGCCGTTTACTCAGCAAGCATCTCTCCAGGAAGCTGTGTGACCAGACAGCATGCAGCTCCCTACACTTCAGCATAACTTCTCACCCAAGAAATTGAATAGAGCTTTGTTTTAAGACAAATGAGCAAATTTTGACTGAATTCAGATTACCCAGCCACTCTTCCCTCTTGCAGTGTGTGGATGTTTGATGCCACAATTTTCATGAGAATTGTTAGGATGCACAGAAAGGTCTGCACCAGGAGCCTGTCATGTACACCACTGGGACCATTTACAGCTCTTTATGTTGTTTCTTTCAGTTGGTCCATTGAAACAGAACCCCCAGAAACAGCAGCATTGTTTCAAAGCCTGCCAGCCTGACTTGTGACCAATCGTAACCAGCAGCAGGTGGACAGATGGAATTTGGTCAAGCAGGTATGCATATCTCTGTGGAAAAAAATTAATGGCTAGACTTACTGAACTAGTGAACTACTTACCAAACTAGGTCAGCTAGGTTGGACTTCCACTTTCTGTTTGTAGAAATGAAAAATAAACATGTGCACACACTGTACCACAGCACCTTAGGAAATAACAAGAACATAACTGGCCTGCAGCCCATACAGGATATTCATTCACATAGAATACCTCCGTTGAACACTCCTTGCTATAGATTTTGGTTTGGTTGTTTTCTTGACAGAAGGGCAATCCCGCACCCAGGCACTCCCCATATGTTCTCAGCAAAGTTGTAAAACAAGCTCTCTGAGTCAGGAGTTAAACACTGCAGGTAAACACTTCTGATAAAGACACACAGCCTCCCCAGAGGAATATGTCCTTCAAGGATATGTGGTTTGGGACTTTATTGGCATGCAGGCTCTTGTATGAGTGCTAAAACTAGATGAGATCTACCACACGGGATAAATTGCTTTTGTAGTTTGTAAAGAATATAAACAAGGTAAAACTATCTTAATTCTTGTCTTCATCATTTGGCTCATCTGAAATTAAATATTTTCACTTCCTATTGATTATCACACACTTGCCTCTGCTCCTCATCTGTTCATATAGACAGAACAAGTGGTCCCTGACCTTGACGCCTTTCCAAACTTCACAGTAGCTAGCGATTATTGTTCTTTATCTCAATTATTTCTCAGGAAGGAGAGAATGACCACAAATAGAGATATGTCTAAACACAGAAACACTGAAGACATAAAAGACCACCTTTATCTTAATGGTTATGTCACATGTATACAATATTACCTGAGTAGCTGAGATTACAAGTAACATCCAAGTTAAAAACAAACAGCTTCATTACAAACTGAGCAGTAAACAGACAGCTGGCTTCTAAAGGATATTCTACTTCCTGCTCCTTTCCACATACGTAATGTTTATTTTAAATTTCTGTGGGCTTATGCAAACTGGGCAGTTCTACAATCTTCTGATTAGATTGTTTAACTTTCTGGTGAATGTGTGGTACAAATCCCTCTTTGTGACAAAACCCAGAAGTTAAATATATTGCAGACTCTTGCCATAGACATTTGACTCTTTAATTTAAACTGTAGCAGCTCAAGGTCCCAGTGTAATCGTGAAGAAAGAATCATCGTCCATGCTTACACACAACATTCAGCCAGTGGATAATATTTGATATGTTTTTGCTCATTTGATTTGCAAAACATCCATTTTAGCAACTGCTAAACAGGGAAATTAGAAGCTTTCTTTAGTTAAACCAATTTCTCCCCAGACGATGAGATCACTTTGATCAAACACAGTACCTCTAAAGCAAGGTGGGTTACACAGTCTTTCAGCATGAGCATTTCTTATATTATTTTTTTTTAGTTACTTCTAATTGCTATTCATTCCCATGAATATTTCTGATCTATACCTTTCTCATTCAGGGCATGATCCAGCTCTCAGAAAAATTCATTAATTTCAGAGAGAACTAAAGTGATCCCTAAAGATCAATTAGAAGATCATTGTTTAGTTATGTGTGAAGCTCTGCTAGGGATGGATTTTACAACTATTTTGTTGGAGCCATCCAGAGACTGGAGGTTTGTTTCCTGTAATTCATAGCCCCATTGGGTAATGCAGTAGAATGCATTATGAGTGCTAATGTGAGCACCAATATCTAGACAAATATCTCATTTATTTGATGCCATCAGGGCTCTTGAAAAGAACACCGCATAAATTCTTAATGATAAGTACAAGTGTCACTGAGACACACTGGATCAGAGCAGAAAGCAAACACAGTATCATCTTCTGATCTTTAGAGTACTGTTTAATTATTACACCTGAAGAGAGTAATGCCTTTCTTTTTGAAAGAAATATTTTTCTAAAGGTGACATTTACATAGATTGTAAAATAAAGTCACCCAAAGAGAGTGGATGTGGGGAAACCAAAGTGGGGAAAAGGCTTGCCTTACTCTTTTGCACTGCCTTGCAGCTTAAGGAGTCAAAACCAGATTCCAGCTTCTAGATAATCTGCTTTTCTCTAGAACCATATACCAACATTTTTCATTGAATCAGTAATAGAATCTAAATAGCACTTTGAAGAAACATTAGTAAGAGGTGGGGGAAAATGAAGAAATCAAGTAACATGTTTACCAAGCCAATCTATCCAGATGTCTTGTCTTGATAACTGTCTTTCAGGATGAATGAAAGTTGGGTAAATCATTGGAGGACTGTCACTGGGAAATTATTAATTCAGCAAAAAGATAATGGATAATGTCAAAAGGGAAACTTCTGGTTAAAGGAAGACTGGGAAAGGAATTTCTAAAAGATCATTTAGGAGCTATCTTGTTCAATACTGTCATCAGAGAATTCAGCACAGAAATAGAAACGAGCTATTGAAAGCTGGTGACAATTCTTATTTGAAAGTATTTGTCATTGAAGTAAGGGAACAGACTACTTTAAAGGAAGAACTGGACAACTTTGAGAGCTACAGTATTAGAAATCGCATAAAATGCAACATTATTATTGCTAAGTTTTTCAATTACTAATGAGATTTTTTTTTTTTTTTTAAACACACTACTTGGAAATAAATAAGAATGAGAAATGACTGAGAATATAAGTTGCTCACAGGATGATTATGATCCATCAATGTGATCTGACTGTGAAGAAGGCAAGCACAATGCCCATAAATCTTTTTTTTCCAGGAGAGATGGAAAACCACTAATGTCATTGTACTTGTGAAACCTCCTGTGTATATAGTACTGATTGCTTGTGTTCAAGAAAGAGGAATGCAAAATGAAAGAAATATAGCAGACAAAGTAACGGCAAGCAACTGAAAGTACTTAATTTTCTAACAAAACAAGAACTGTGAGGTGATATATTTGCTGCACCTCAGGGGTTAAACAGGGGAAAGAGAGTAAAATAGTAGAGCTGAATAATGTAGGTATGATTAAGGCCAAGTATAAACTGGCCACGGGTGAACATAGCCCAGAAATTAGGAAAAATTTTGCAACTATTAGAATGTTGTGACCTGAAACAGCTTTTTCCTACAAGTGTAGAGTCATACTTTTGCAGTAGAGCTTAAAGAGTTTGTAAAGAAGAGAATATAATGTGGCCACCTGAGGTAGCGGAGGTTTGCACTTCTCTGCTGAAGTCTTATATGTAGTGATGTCAGTCTTCACTTAAAATCTCCTGGGGTGATTTTCATGAGTAGATAGGTGAATCATGGGCCCAGCTGTAGTTTTTCTACCAGGCCTTGAAGCTGATGACTGGCTATAGCAAGTCCAAGAACAGATTAGCAATCAGACTGTGAGCCAGAGTTAGGATGGATGTGATCTTTGCCAGAATATTTTTATTTGCTGCAGCACCACACAGTACGAAATACATTGAAGAGATGAAACAAATTCTTTTCTCATTCCCTTCTCCTTTACCCCATATTTACCTTCATAAAGGCAGCCCATTACATTGACTGATGCACAGGTATTCCCAAAGGAGAAAAATAGACTAATCCATATTCTTGACTTATTCCTGCTAATAGTCAAACCTAGGATTAACTTCTGTGAATACAAAAAAAAACTTTACAAAGGTAGAAACTATAGTGATGAAGAGGTTTCTTCAATAAATCATTCTTGGTATTGTCGATATTCTGTTCAGATCTATAGTCTTGCTAGGCAGCTGCATGGTTAACTTGTAAAAGCAAGAACTCTCACAGGTTGTTGGAAGGATTCAGATACCTGCAGAAATTTTTGTACAGTTTACACTAATTAACAGTCTTTTCTTTTGCTGACCTTTACATCATGTGCAAATGTTCCTAGTGTTGTGTGAAGGGCTGTTGCCTATGTTTTACACATAGACTAATTGAAAAAAAAGTTATATGACTTACATGATTTGTACAATTTAGTGAAAAAAAAAAAATAGAAATACTGTGGAGAGACTGCAAGCAAGATCTCCCAAGGCTTGGAGTAGCATTCCAGTCACAGAATAAACTTCACTTTCACCCCAGAAAACTTCAGCTGAGGCTACGAGGGGTTCCTGCATGTAAGATGCCAATGGGATTCATGCCTGGAATAGAAAGGACACAGTGAAGCCACATATATTTCTAGCCTATGCAGCTGAAATGACAAACAAAAAGCCATCAATACTTCCTACGACATAGAAGAGATGTGGCTACAGAAGGGCTCTTGGCACTCAAGCCCATTAATTTTGGCTCTCTGAATAAAGGCTTGTGCTGTCTTACAATAAAAGGCATTCTGTTTCTATTGTACAAGGGACTGAGTAAGAAAGGAGACAGGCGAATACACAAGAGAGCTTAAAGAAGGAAACCTCTGATGCGCTATGTGTTTCAGATCTTTATCAATGATTTTACTTGTCTCTTGCAATGTGTTGTTTTATAGAATGAATAGTCTATGTTTTTAAGTTATCTGCTTTGCCTAATTGCCTGGTAGAAATCACCAATAATTTTTTCCAGTGAGATGCTCTCTGTGGCTTCTCAAACTCTGCCTAATGTCCTCTGTTCAGGCCTAAGCACCTATTAGAAAGACAGGATAAAGTTATATTCACACTACTTTTAGGGACATGAGTCTACAATATATATAGTCTACAATATAATATCCAGGACCAGCTGCTGGATTTACACACTTCTGACAGAGAATCTAAACAGCCCACTTACTGAGTCACTCATTTAAAGTTAATCAGTAAGAAACACCAAGATTAGAGTTGTGTTTGAAATCACTTTTTCTTTGACTTGTGCCAGAATATATTCAGGGAAAGATCTTGCAATATCCTTGAGGTTCAAATCCCCAGATTCTCACCTGTGGACAGGATGAATATGCGTTTTTTTCCATACATGGTACCCCTAGAGAAGGAACCAGTCTTTTCTGTTACTGCCTAGCATAGAACAGAGCCATACCTCCTCTGTAAAGTGTGATTACATGGGTAAGCACATTATTGATTAGCCTGGAGTTGGAGACATTTCTATGTGGCATGCTAAACTATCATAGAATCATAGAATCGATTGGGTTGGAAAAGACCTCAGAGGTCATCAAGTCCAACCCTTGGTCCAATTCCAGTCCATTTACTAGATCATGGCACTAAGTACCATGAAGCAAAGAAGTAAAGACTGGTGAGAAGGAGAAGGAATAACTCCATGGTCCTCCTGGCTGACTCCCACAGTCAGCCTGTCCCTTACAAGGGAGCTCTGCCATTGCAGTCCTGGTCCCTTTGTTGAACAGTGGCATCACTGACAGAACAGATAAGTCTTCTTGTGAAGCGGGTTTGAAATCTCTAATGCTGAGAAGGGCTCCAGATCTTCTAGGGAAGACATATAAGGCATTACAGAAAAGCTGGACTTCTCAATCTCCAGGTTTTCAAAAGAAAGTGGCCAGCATCGCTTTTCTGAGAGGCTTTATGCTACCAGAGTATATTAAGGAGCATTAAAAGTCTCCCAAGGAACTTAGATGATAGAACAGCTACTACTGGACTCAGATGAAACGTTCAAAGTCAAAAATAAGCATAAATTGTTGGATTTGTCCACAGAGAAACACTCATCAAAAGCGCAAACACAAATGGTCTCTGGAGGCTGTTACTCCGGATATACACTCTGTCAGATTTTGGACTCTGTTAACTTCAGAGTGTAGCTGACACCAGACCATCACCACATCCATATAAATGGCTTAGTTTTATGTGCATTATCATCAGTTAACTCACCTCAGCTGACTTAGGCATTTAAGGTGTAAGTGGAGCTAAAGTGGTAAATAATGTGTAACACTTCATTGTTACATACACAAAAAGCCTCTTGGCTTAATTGTTTCAACTATGCCCATTGGCGCAGGTGATGTCATGGTATCAGTGTCTCCTAGGCACTGCTGTGACATTCACAGTCAATACACAAAACTGATGAGAAGGCATAAAAAGTCACACTTAGAGGAACTTCCATTTCACCCTGATTACACTACAGTTTTGAGAAAAACTGGCAGAAAACGGTTTTGAGAAACAGCTTTGCCCTGTTTGGCACCTGTGTTATCTGTGCCAAGTGCCATCAGAGCTCCAAGGTGATCCCACCATCACCTTCTCTTTAGCCTCTTTTCCTGAGGAACTTGAGCACATTTGTGTTTCAGTTTGCCTGTCATTTTCCTCCTACCCTAGCAGCTTTTAAATCTGACAACAGCTCAATAACACCAGGCAAAAAGGGGGAATTTCCAATGGGAAATGAATTTCTACAAGCCTTGTGAAAGCCAACATGTGGGTAGAGGAAAGCAACTAATGCAAATTAGAGAAGAGAGAACTGTAGAAAAGTTTTAATATGAGCAGCACAAATGCTGGCTGGACAATCACTTTGTATGTGTCTGCTTTCTGATCAGCATGCAGATTGGCCATAACATCTGCAGTGCTGTGTTGCTTCAGCCTGTAGTTAAGGGACATTGGAGTGAAATGAGGTGAAGAAAAAATGCAGGGAAATGCAGGAACTGGGAGTAAGTTAAGATTAATGTGAAGATGTGTAGCAGACATGACTGGGGAAATCTCATGGACTTTTTAGAGAAACTGTGATTATCATGGGAATGTCAGATGAAAATCCATAGGAAGTTGGATTTCCTTGTTCTGCTTCTCATAAAACAGGATATGGTGCATATTTAGAATTGAAACAGCTCAAAATGGCAATTTCATTAGTATCTTCATTCCAGATTAGGCCAAATTTGACAACAGATGTAGCTGCACCTGTGCAATAACCATATTCAAAGTGAAAGGGACATGCAGCTAAGCTTCCAATAAAGACCCTTGCTGAGTGGCTCATTGCTGAAAACTGCGTTTAAACTAAGGAAACATTGGCATCAAGTACTGAATGTGGGTTATTTTCAAGCATAAAGTGATACCCTTGCCACAATTGAAACAGGCTCCTGTCAAAGATCAACTGACGTCTCCGCAATCACATACTTCAACTCCCTGTCTACTGCCAGCATCTGATCCTCTCATCATTCATGCTGTCTATTTGCTCACTCACTCCCAGGCTCACTTCTGAAGCAAAATTACTAGTTTCCTTGGAGAGGAAGCCTGGATGCAGTTGACAGAATAGTTTGCTCCAGGCTCTACTCCAAACAGACAAAACGGACTTGGACTGCAACAAGTTTAACTCCCTCGGCCCATGACAGTTGTCTGATGTTACTCCAATAGGTCTCATGTCCTCAAATGCCCTACACACTGTCGTGGCATAGCACAAGTGGTAATACATGCTTTGAATTAGTAAATCACAAATGCTTTATAATTAGCTCTCAGGGCAATATGGGACCAGAGGAGACCAGAGCCAAATACTATGCTAAATCTGGTCATGCTGCCCAAAAGAGAGTCGTTACTCCTGAGCAACGTAGACAGAAGCCATCTAGGACCACTTGGTCTGGGCCAGAGATCACCCTTGGGGCATCTGCTCTGGTAGCAGTCACCACCCTTGAGAAGCCAGGGCAGAGGCCAAATCTCCCAACAGAAGGATTTTGCTTCCAGGCTTACAGCTGGAATTTGAACTATTCACACTGATAGGTGCCACCCATCACCATCAGCTCTCACCCGGGAGAGACTCGGGTGGCCCCTCCAGCCCTTCTTCTCAGAGGCCAGTTAGAGTATTCGCTCAAAATAGATAATGAGGTAATAATTTTATTTTCCTAGTTGCTTAAGGAGAGCGTTAGAAGAGTTAATCCAGGGATCAAAGGTCTTTGTTAGCAGAGAGTCTTTTGAATCCCATGTGTGCTGGTCACAAAAATAACACAGAAAGTGTACAGACCTGACAATGACAGCCAGGATGGAAACCAAATCAACCACTACCTTCTAATGGCATTTAGTGTCTTTTAAATGTTTGGGTCAAGTTTGATCTTGCTAGTTTATGTAGTCTGTTGTAGGATTTCACCAGCTGCTGAATCTTTTTGTGCAAGTAAAACTTTCCAAAACGGCCTTAAATTCCAGTGACAGAATAGAGTTATTTGTATGTCAACTGCAGCTTCTATTTATAGGATAATGAAAATATCCTGCAATCAGTAACTCTCCAAGAGACAGGCATTTCATAAAAATAGATTATAGAAAACAAAGAAAAATGAAGGCATGTTTTAGGTTAATCAGAACATTGATATTCCAAACTCTTCCTCATAACGTATATATTTAAGACATTTGTAAATTCAGATAGTAAATACATTAAGACGCAAACAAACTAACTTTACACAGGATAAGGAATTCGTGCATTCAGGGAAAAGGAATATTAATATATCCTTTAGTGAATGAACACAAAAATAAGTGGAGGTTTTTAATGTCTCGAAATTAAATTAACTGCTTTCTGTGATACCCAGTAGAGCTTGCATGAAAGCACGTACCAGAGGTGAATGTGCTTTTAAAGGGTGTTGATTTAAGACCTGCTTTGTTTGAAGACTGACTTGAAAGAATTTCAAAGGATGTAGCTTAATTAAAAATATTCCAAACTTTGCATTCTTCCCAAAACCTTTTGACCTCTCACGACATTTAATGCTTGAAGGTGAGGAGTTGACTGACTGCTTCTCACTTCACTAAAGGCACCTAAATCCTTCCCCCATGCAACAACCATCATTAATTGTTGATAGGTGTTCATTACACCCACCTAAAAGGAGCATCTGGAGAAGAGGCAGGTCAGTAAGCCGTAGGTACCTACCACACCAGGGGTACTTTTCCATCAAACACAGCTCATTCTTTGAAAAAACCCAACGGAAAGTGCACAGGAAGGTCTGCACATTGCAGCCATCGAAAAGCCTGGCACTCCCACAGACAGAAGAATCAAATGGAGCTATCCATTAACAGGCCAGCGACCTCCACTGCCTCCCATGAGGAATGGCTTGCTGTCACCCACTCTGAGGGGGGCTCTCACCATGAAGGCTGTTTGCATTCAGTCAACACTTTGCTTTTATAGGCCTGTGGAGCCAAAGATTACTAGACTTTTGAACCCCAGGCTAACTTCTGTCTGGCTACAGCCTCATTTTCTGGAGCCAAAATCTTTTTTAACAACTACCCAATAACAAGTAATTAGGGTAAAGTCTGCTAATCTTGCCCTTTGGGCCTGGAGGTTGTATATTCAGAACCCGATGGGGTGAAGGTAGAATTACTGCCATCAAAGCCTGAGGTTACTTTGTAAAAGGGGTTGAACTCTAGGTCATAGAAATGTTAACTGGACAACGAGAGATTGAGGCAGATAGTGTTAATATTAAAACTGTCCTACTGAGATAATGCAGAATTGACTGCTTTTTCTCTGGAAACTGGCTGAATGAAAGACATGAAGGGAAGGCTAGAGCAGTTCTTTCAAAAGGTGAAAACATAGCAATAAAGGATTTATTGTCTTTCTTTTATTTGGAATTCATTTTTAGCCCTTGTATTCAGTAAGACAAAGTAAAACAACTTAATTTTTATGTCATATTGTATTTGGGCCACTCTGTTTCCTAAAGCTATTTGATTTACTAAATTGAATAAGTTATTTCTTAAATATCTTCTCTCTGTCCTCCAAAAGCCTGAGCACAAAAATTAATTAGAAATTGAGAGATTTCTGCTCTAGACTTGAGTCCTGGGGACAAATGAGACTTGCTGGGTGGCAGGAAGGATAAAAAAGCTTGGACTCACACATACGTGGAGGAAACATGCTCAGAAGACAGTGGTATCCATGCAGTGTCCTGGATATGTCACGATACTGCATTTTGTGCCTCTGCTACTTGCACATGGCAGAGGTCAAGGAGAGATTCCATTTTTTTAAGGGATTAGAGCCCAAACACCAAAAATCTTCAGACATTCAAAATAAAATCACAGATTTTGCCTGGAAATTCATCACAGAGCAGGGCAGCTGTCATTGCACCAAATGGAGTCACTCCAAAATTAATTCCACTCACTGCCATCAAGGACAACAAATATGTTGCTACCCCCTTTTTAGTACAAAAGCTGACAGCTCCAACAGAATCAGCAGCACTTTGTCCTCCCCCATTGCTGTGAGCAGGTCTTTGCCTGCTGTTGCCAGTGGATTTTAAGCCCCTATATGGGAGCAAAAGAGCAGAAATGTTGAGCCCAGCTGTTTCCCATGCCAGGTCCTGCTGGGCTCTGCTATAGCACCCTAGCGCCTCCCTCACTTTTGGGAAATAGATGGAAATACTTCAGCAGACACAGGCAAGGGGTATGTTTGGAAACATGATGGCAATTAGCACAGCAGTGGAATTACCTCATAGTTCAGTTCTCAGGACAAGATGCATTTAATGGTGCTGCTATTGCCAGATGGATTAAGCCAAATAAAGTGGAAACAGCTTTCTGCTTCCAAGCTGAGCTATCAGAAGAATCCTCTCATGGAACTTCTTCAAAGCCAAAGGCTCCCAGAGTAGCTGTTCCAGGTACCACCATGGGAAGAAAAAGTGTTCTGTACAAGACCAGCGGTAGCAAAAACAACCCTCAGCTCTGTGGTGGGACATGAGTGCCCAGGGAAAGACATCTCCAGCCCCACATCTTCCTCCCAAGGAGGTAGTATCCTAGAGCTCTCTCCTGAGCTATGGGCAGAAGGAGAGTTTTTAGCTTCTCCAGAAAAAAAGACAATAGTCAGTGTTCTTTAGTTCCCTGTCATTTTGTTAGCATTTCCCAGGGGTTTTAGGGATCCCAGGTTGCCATTACCTTAATGAAAACATGAAATTTCTCCATGCATGAGCTATATGAAAAAGACTCATCAGTATTAGCTGTCTTTCATGATGGGTAAGTTTTGCATATATTTTCTTTTAATTATGTCAGAGTCAAATAAATTAGTGGTAATGACTCATAATGGCATAAAGCATTTGTTTCTTTCTTTTGAAGCATTCTTCTGACATGGAGGTAGAATATGACAATGTATTTTTATGTTAATTATGTCAATGTGAATTATCCAAAACAGGTGGCAGAACAACAATACTAAAATTCACCAGAGTGAAGCCTGACTTTTTTTTTCCCTGAAACCTAGCACAGGAGCAGTGTCCATGGTGCAACAGACATTGGAATATATTTCTTCAAGGTTCAGATTAGGAGTAACTTTTCTCCGCTGCACTAGCAACAACACCAGAACTAGTTAACTTTTGCCTGTTTCAAATGCTTCACATAATAAACTAAACAGTGTAACTGTACCATTAGGCAATCCTGTATCTGTATATATATCAGGATAACAAATTGGTCTTTTGCTCAGATTAGTCAAATTGCTCAGACTAAAATGCAAGCCTGTCTCCTAATTCAAATACCTCCATCCATACTCTTTTCTGTTTTAACTCTGCAAAATGGAATTCTGTGGTTACTAATGAAAACTGTCCTTCAAAATACCACACAATACTGCTTCAATTAGGTCAGCTTCTGGTTTTAGAATATAATTTATAAGAACATTGTGGCTGTTACACAAAGGTCTGTTCAAAATGAGAAGAAAAAGTAGACAGAAAATGATGGTGCAGAATAAAAAACTGGCCTTTTTCTGTAAGGAACTTGCAGTTTCGCATCTGGATGTTACCCTGTTGGACAGCTGACAAGCCACTTTGGGGATCTTGAAGGCTTGTTTGCTTAAGGAAAAAAATCAAGTGTGTGAGTCTGGCATGCCCTCTTGTACCATCCCATTTTAATTCTTAAAGATTTTTTCCATGAACCCAAAAGAAGCAGAGATCAGGAAGCACTTTCCTCTCCCATATTCCCCCAGCCTGTCTTTCCAATTAATTCTATTCCCAGACATTGTGGACAAAGTTGGATTTTATAGCTAAGTCAATCTCAGCTCAAGCTAATGCCAAAATATTCAGTTCTGTCTGTCCTTCTATTGCCATTAGTTGCATACTTCTATTCCCAGCACTGCACTGTGTCTGACATTTTTCTGACCTTATGGGGTGCTACATCAGGGCTAGATCACCAAAAAAAGTATTGATAAGTTTTGCAGAGCTTTGCAGACATGCAAGTGCTTATGACAGTAAAGGAAGAAACAAGAGTACACAAATGAAAAGAGAGAAGAAGGAGAAAGGGAATAGACTGCCTTTTCAGAGGCAGCTGATCATCTGATTTCCTGGCCTAGCATCAGACTATGCACTGCACCCTCACTGGCTGCTCCATCTCAATGTGATCACCAAGACTGGTGACTTTTTTCTTTTCTGTGCAAACAACAGCTTGTACATCATATTTTTGTTTTTCCATGCACAGATCAAGTATTCCAGTACTGCTCAAGCTTTGTCATGCACTCTTTGCCTTGGGCCATACCCCATGTCTGCTTCTTACTATTGTTGTACAAAAAAACATTTATTAAACTCTCCAGTACTGAGTCCAAAAGAGGCAAAACCACTGTCTTTATCCAGGTCCGTGATTATGAAGAGATTAAAAGACTTGACTGACAAAAATTGTAAATTCTGGGTAGACGCCCAAAATCAGCTAGAAACTTCTATAGAGAATAAACCAATCCTCATCATCACTGTAGGTAGAAAGTGCAAGGAACAGAATCATCTGACATTCACTTTGGAATAAGATAGGTTCATTTCCATGTTTTTTGACTAAGAGTAACTCACATTTACAGGAATGCATTAGAAAATCTATTTTTCTTTGTTCTCCCAAAGTAATGGCACTCATACGCACAGCTCCTGGGCCTGATTCATCACTGCATTACTTCAACTTTATTTCTGGGACTCCATTTATAGTGCAGCAACAACATGAACTATGAATCCTGTCTGTGATGCTTGCAAAAGTAGAAGGGTAGGATGGCTTTTTAGAGGATTCATGACTCAGGACTCAGTTGCCCAATTTCCTGTTTGATGCTCCTCTGTGAGACCAACTGCCCAGGATGTGAGGGCCCTGCAATTCCAAAAAAAATGTTTCTTCCTCCCTTATGCTAAGCAGCCAAAACAAAAGACCATTTAGCTACTTAGTTGATTCAGAAATTTCTAGTAATGTGAGAATATGCCCTGCCCAAGAATTCCTAGCTTCTTCAATTGTTAGTGGATATTATCAATTATTTTGCAGCCAGCAGCATGTAGTGTGTTTTCACAGTCGAAGTAACGCCCCTGAAAGTGTCTGATTTTGCCAACAGTTAAGCACTGAAATAACTTTACTGACAAGGATTAGCTCACCAAACTCCGTAGTAAGACTCAGCAATGTAAGGATATAGATAAGAACTGTAATTTTGGAATATAAAAACATGCATATAATTTAAGTCAAGCTACACAATGTACCTGGCTGTGAAGAACTCAGGGAAAAACGAAGTTTTCTTTTGACCTCAGGTAATTATTATATTTATTATGAACATCACAATAATGTCCCATAGCTTTAACCAGTTCTCATTAGCCAAGGTACTGTATAAACACACCAGATTATTAAATCCCTGCTAAAGGAAGTTTACATACATTTTGAAACATAAAAAAATGAGGAACCCATTAATTTTATTTCACCATAATTGACAGTCTTTTAAAACCTTAATACTGTAATAACAAATGGGGCTTGAGTGTGATCATTGCTACTCTTGTGTAAAGCCATAGGAATGTCATTCATTTAGACCTCAACAGAGAGGTTGAAATGCATATTGCTGGCATGAAATAAAAATGCTATTAGAAGAATATTATTAAGGTTGCAATGCCAAGGATTTTGAATCTTACAGAAGAACTTGTACACCTAGCTGCCACCTGAGACACTTCAACACAAACAGAACTGCTGATGAACCCCAGAAACAACCACATTTTCACATCTCTGCCCTTTCCAGCAACATCACCAAGGTGCCTTGATTTCTGTCAGTTGACATGTATTTTCTCCTCTGCCTAATACTTAAATAAAAGAAGTTGCTCATAAAGATGCAATTGCTTGACATATTCAAATCACCATCTTGCAACAGCTCAAATCTTGGGCAAAAGGAGCTATTCAGGGAAGAAGCACCAGTTGCGTTCTTGACACATCCTGCCAGATTTCAAGTTCCTTCCTCCAGGCACAAAATGCTGAGGATGTTCAAGGAAACAGTAACAGATTTTGTTACACAAAAAAAAAAAAGGGGAGGGGATTTTCTTCAGAAAAAAGAGGCGAGTCTTTTAGGATGACATTTTCAGAGAGATATTAATTTCTTTTCATCTTTACAGACCAGCCTGCGGCATTTATATTCAAGTCCAAACAAAGTGTAGCAAAGCTGTAAACATCTGAAAAGTCCTTTCAAAGAGGAAGAATTGGTCCACATTAATAACAGGCATTGTCTACTGTCTGCTCTGACAGTAATTTGCAAATATAAAAAATATTTCCTTCACATACAGTAGCCTGCAAAATTTCACTTAAAAAACGAGTGAAGGATTGTAAAGTTTGTGTGTCTAATTTGTTCTTCCTGTTTTTTATTCAAGAAAGCAGACATATTTTGTATTTATTTATAACAAAAACATCCTGTACAGAATCTGAGCAGTACTCGGTTCCTGATGCTTAAATGGAATGGTGCTGGGCTGAATTTCAGCCTAGATGAGAGGTGCTGTGTTATGCTTCTTCACAAAGAGCCAGGTTGACCTAGAAACCCATCAAACAATTTAATTTGGTAGAAATATTGACACAAAAATTGCAGTTTAGATCACTGATAACACAGAAAATCCTAATCAATCAAGCAATAGCTGAAGCCTCACTGACTTTGATTTATTTTTTTTTTTTTTGTATTAGGAGGTCCCCAGGACACTTAAATTTAGACAATTTCACTTTCTAGCTCTGTTTAGTTTAGAATACTATAACATTACTGTATGCAGGAAAAAAGGAACTAAAAAAAACACATATGTCCTTAATAGTCTCTATGTAGAGGCAGATAATGTCTTCAAGGGTTTCAAGAGCATTATGATCACCAGTCTGTGGCAGAGACTCCACTGGCAATCTCTGCTTCTGTACTGATTTACATCATTTGAGTGTCCAATCTACCAACTGAACAACTAATGCATTTTCGCAAATACTAAATAATAGTGCTTCCAGTCTGGTTTTGGTAAGACACCATGTCACAGCAAAGGCAAAAATTGCCACCTTCAAACTATAAAGAACTTTTGCCCTGAGTAAACTGTGTGCCAGCCAGCAATGTTTTTCAGATGGCTTTACTTGCAAATGGGAATTAATTTCCTACAGAGTTGAGGTCAGCAGGTAAAAAAGTTAAAAAAAATAGACTTTTGTAATGCCCCAGAACATGGCTTTAACAGAAAACCAAAGAAGTTCATTAAAATGAAATTCTGGGAGGTAAGCAAGGACATTACCCATTTGAGAAGGTGGAAGATCTTGGTAGCCCAACTTCACAAAACACTTGTGTCTCTTGCAAAATTAGGAAAGTGCTTCACAATGCTCTCCACATTATGGTAAACAGACCTCCCACTTAGTATCATTTTATGTGCTAGTATCTACACTTCTGGAACAGCTTAGGGATGGGAGAGTGCCAGCATTTTTGCGTGCTTCCGGCATCCTGGGGATGGCAGCTGTGAAGTAGAGCAGGGCGCACTTTCTGTTGCATCTCTCAAATATAGTCCTGAATGCAACTTCTGTGTCGTTAAGAAATATTTCCTAAGCAGACTCCATACCCCCATTTTCCATCTGATAATCATCTCCTTGTGTTTGTGGTAAGTCAACATCCTTCTTCTTTGCCTTATGAGGAAAAGCTATGGCTGTAAGCACTTCAAAATTCCCTCAGTGCTTGCAGATCCCTATGATAACAAACAGCAGAAAGCATCTAACATGCATTTTTCCTTTCCTTCAGAGACAAGCAGATCACTCAAAAGAGGGTGGCTCCCATGCCAGCTTTCTGTCTGTACTGTCTACTAAGTTACAGCACATGCTTATCTCTCAAATTTGGCAATGAAGAAGGGAGATGCATGATGCAGCACTATCCCTTTTTGGCTGTTGCAGGTGGAAGAAAGGGCAGCGTTTGTATAACTCAAAGTCATCACACACCGTAAGAGTACACTGGTGGGTAGCTCTTATTTCCTTTTGGCTATGAGGTGTTTGGAGAAACTCAGGCACCTTGCTTGAATGCAGCATCTCATTGGAGTCCCAGGAGTCACTCATATGCACTACACAATGGAGAGGTCTGGTCCCATACTTGTGTTTGTGGGGTAACTGGGCATTGCTGAGCATGCACACCCGAGGTCTAGGGGAGCACTGAACTGAGTTTAGCAATTTGTTCCACCATCTTCACTCAGGTAAAGCTTTCAGTGGTTTATAGCAGTGTGGAGAGAGGGCTTCAGATGTAGCTTTCTTTAAATGTTCACATGCAATTGTTTTTCATGGAGTTCTGAATAACGTGTCATCACACTTCTCAACAGGGAGAAATTTTTGGATAAGCTATTCAGAGAAGTTGAAGAAATGTCCTCCAGACACAAGATTGTTAAATCCTGCTTCATTTTTGGTAAAAGATCTGCCTTGGTCCAACACATTTTCCATCTCACCCCTTACCTCACCACTCCCCTCTCTTCAAAGAGGGAGTCAGTGCCCTGTGACACTGGATGGGCCCAAAGGAAAGGCTGCTTCCTCACGCCTGCCTTCCCTATTTGCAGCAGCAGAGTCCTGGGTGCTATAGAGAGAACCCAGAGAAACCACATGGAGCCAAATCTACACAGAGACAGGGAACAGAGATGGGGAATAAGGCCATCTGCTAGGAAGTGGAAAGAGGACAGCAGTGGTATTTTCTTATTTCTTCCTCCCATATAACTTTTTTATAGCTCACTATAACTGGCCAAGTCCATGAGACTCATCCTGTTCTTCACTGTGAAAACAAAGAGGACCAGGAAGGTTTAAGACTGGGAGAAACAGAAGTTGGTTTAGGAAATATAAGGAAAACAGCAAGAGAGTAAAAGAGAAAAGAGAAAGGGTAAGAAAAAGAATGGGAAAGGAAAAGGTCAGCAGAAGAATACAAGGCATAAGGGGAAGAGCAGCATGAAAAAGCACAAGAATGAGTATGGGGAAAGAGAAATTATGGCTACAACAGTAAAAACCAGAAAGACTTAGAAGACATTTTGAAGGTGGCCATTGAGTGGTTTGAAAGAGTGTGAGTGGGAAAGAGGAATGTAAGAAGAGGAACTACCACAATCAGTTACACATCGTTAATGCACAGAAAATGAAAAGCAAAGTGCCAGCATCTAGTGTGCACCCAAACATTTCCTTTAGGAAACCTTGGCCTTACCAGAGCAAAGGGGACATGGATGCCACAGGACACAATTTCATCCTTCATAAGTAAGGTAGAGATGAGTCATGTGAAAAAGCCCTGCTCACTCCTAAGGGTACAGTTTTCCTTCCTAGTCTTTCCATAGCTTCTGAAAGATTTCCGTACCTCACATTCCCACATTATACTATGAAGCAGGTTGGAATTTTGTCAGCTGCAGAGGGGAGATATTTCCTTCCCCACTATACACATCAGGCCTGTCCCTACAGGCACAAAGGATTTATTCTTCCCTTTACAAATTACTTCACCAGCTGAGGAACTGCAATAGCTGCCAAAGCCCCCAGAAGCCTGAGACCTCTACTCCATCCCAGCGAGACTGAAACGAGGCAGGGGAGAAAGGAAGTGAATTATTTTGAAACAAGTGTTGTGGAGGTAGAGGTGGTATAACCAGGACAGGGAAACAGGACACAGACTGCGGGAGCAAGCAGAGTCCAGCCTCAGAAAAGCTGGTAAATTCTTATGTAGGATGAACCATTCCCTGCACCATGCTGGGACAGTTACTCAGGAGCCTGTGTGGGGATGGTGAATACTGCTGGTGAGAGCCCTCACCACTTTTCCCTCCAAACCTCTTGTAATTCAGAGCCAGCATGTGACTGTGAACACCTCCAGCAAAACCAGAGGTTGAGGCAGGTTTTGAGTTGGCTCCAGTTCTGTTT
The DNA here is from genome assembly GCA_013397135.1 of Pachyramphus minor. NCBI lineage: Eukaryota > Metazoa > Chordata > Aves > Passeriformes > Tyrannidae > Pachyramphus > Pachyramphus minor. The sequence continues at coordinate 104,508 of VYXB01008805.1, forward strand.
TGGCGTTGCCTGTGACCAAAGTTGTCCTTGCCTAGTCCTGGGTCAAATTCAGCTAATGGTCTGAAACAACCCTCACTCAGGCCTTGCTCAAGGAAAAATCTGGAAAAAGACTTCAGCCTGACTCTGCTGTATGTGTGTGCGTCTGAGCAAAGCTGGTCTTCTGTGCTTGCTTGTCGTGAAAAATGATGAATTGCAGAAGTACCCATTTGGTGTTAGTCATTTGGTGCAGCAGGAAGGAAGCAGGAAGCCCTTCTGAGCATTAACTTTTCAAAGCAGTTTGCAAAGAAAGCCAAAGCCCTCCTCCCTCAAGCTCCATGAACACTCACTGCTCTTTACACCCTCACCTTAACGGGCACCTAGTCACAATTAACATTCACAACCCCTGCAGCCGGAAATATTTGCCTGGTGTAAACAGCTGAGGCATTTGGTGTCAGCCCTTTCTCTGTTCAAGGCGTGTTAAAAAGTGGGAGGGAAGAGGAGCCCTACACTTGCCAAACGGGAGAGGCCTGATTGCACTCAACAGGTTCAGTTCACGCTGTGACCCTGCCCGGCTTCCTGCTATTCAGATGTGTTACTTCCCCTTTGTGGTAATGGCCTGTGGCAGCCGGCCAGAAAACACTATTAATTTCAGAAGTGGCCTGACAACAAACCCACAGCGAAACAAGAGGAAGTGGCGGGGAGGCCATCTGTTAACTTCAGCAGAACAGTAGGGACACAGCTATGTAGGTTCTACAAGGAAAGCAGATTAATAATCCACAAAGAGGAAACTGGCTAAAATTATCCACAGACCATATTAAAAAAAAAAAAAAAAAAAGAGAAAAAAAACCAAGGGAGTCACTTGAGCTGCAGCTGGACAGGAAATTGCTAGAGCTGCTTGCAAATCTCCACTTTGAACAGAGCAGCATAGGGAATGCCAAGAGCAGAAACCGTTCAAAACTGGATTAGCACAAGCCAAGTTCAACTGCAACCCACTTCTACTTTCACAGTTTATGCACTCAATCTAGGCCACTACTGCATGAGACACTGACTCACTTTTTTCCCATGTCTTGTTTGCATTTCATTTCACACACTTGCAGTTTCTAAAATTACTTGAAATGTGCTCTGGCTGCCAGGAATTCTGCAGAACCTCAGCCAACAGCCCTAGCTGTAGCATCAGGCCCTCACCATGGTACTGCACACAGATTTTGGCACCACCCTACCTTGGACCACTTTTTATCAGGAAGGATGTTAATGAATATAAGTTGCAGCAGGAAGTTTTGCAATTGCTATAATCCTCCTTTTTCCTTCTGCAGACAGATCTACTTGAAGGGTCCAAAAAGGAAATGAGTTGACTAAGGCTATATAGACACTTTTCCTCCATGCTTTCATTAAGTTGCAAGGTGGCTGAATGGCAACAGAAAAATAATTTACAGGCTGCAGACTATTGATGGATCTCTGTGAAATGAGTTCTGCCAGACAGCTAAGGAGAGCACAATCCCATCTCCTGCCATCTGTAGTAGAGTGAGCAAAAGTCACAAACAAATCCAGAAAACAGCAGCTCCTTATTCTTGGAAATAAAAATAATAATGAGAAAAAACCCTTATGGCCCAGAGTCAGTTGCATCCCCAGGGTAGCAAAGAGATGCTGGAATATTTTGCAATTAACATTAAGGCCTTCAAAAGCATTCCCTTCACAAAAGCAAGAGGAGAATCCAGCATGTACACTGTTTATTCATTTAGGCACCAGTGGACCAAAGGGGCAATCAAGGCTTTATTGTCTTAGGGGCTGTACAAAAGCTGTTGAAAGCAATCGTTACCTTTAAACGTAACCATATGTGTATGTGCAATTAACCACACCCACACAGAGGAGAAAAGGGGAATAAACCAGCCAGGTTCTCCATAGCCAAAAATAGTTATTTATTTATTAATAATTTAAGGTTTTACATTCTTATAATAAATTCCATCTTAAAACTTTTACACTGTGAATTAGACTCTCCCTTATTGGCAATCATGTGCAGTTTCACTGTGCGTACACGCAGGTACAAATGTTCGCACATACTTCCAGTTTTATTTAAAAAAAAAAAAGAAAAAGACGCAAAATATTGCATTTGAGGTGAAGCTCCCTGAAGAATTTGTACAGAGGTAATGCACTGTTTAGCACATCTGAAAGTTTTAAAAAGTGATCAAAAATCTTTCGCATTCAAAGTCAAACCTCCTCCCAGATGATCTATTTACAAAAGGTAAGGCAAAAAATTAATTTAATTTAAAAATATATATATATGTATCATGTGGAACCTACATCAAAATCATGAGAAAAAAAAAATCACAAGGAAAATATATATGAAGAAGAGACTCTACTTGCTCACAAAACATGATTTGAAAACTTCTCACCATTGCCATTTCTCCCTCATGGAAAGCTTGCTTCAACTGAAGAATAAAATCCAGCATGCTGCAAATATATTCTTTGCCATAAAAAACCCAACAACAACAAATAAAGCAGGATTTATGGAAAGAACAAAAACACAGGTGTCCCTTGGATTGATTTTTTGAATACATGTGAATTTTAAAAAAAACCTGCAAATTGATTTAAGGTTAAATATTTACATTGATCAAGTAGAATGCTATCAAACTCCCAGCAAACAAGTACTCGAAATACACTAAGCTGAAATCTCTTTCTTTGGCTCCTCTAAATTAAAACAAACAAACAAAAATAATCAGTCTTCACTGAAGACAAAGATGTATGTCACAGATCTAGGAGCAGAGAGGGCAAAAGGACAGTTCCAGTCTCTAAAGAACACGTGCCCAGCCTGTCCAGTCTCACCCTATCCCCCTGCAAGTGCTCAGACCCAAGCCACTGCACAAGCAGGGATGAGCACACTGCCCACCTGCTGCCTGCTCACTGTGGTCCTGCCCAGAGAGCTTGCCACGTTCCCTCCCTTTGCAATAGCCGATTCCATACTATGTAACCTTTCCTTGCCTTGCAGCTGCTTTTGATAGCAGAGGCCAGAAAAAGAGAAAGCCACATTCCTTTATCACTGCCAAAGAGAAATCATTGAGGAGTGATCCCATGAAATGGACAGGAGCAGGGAGGTGGTATGAGCTCACGTGGACTGCAGGGAATCCACCTGGAAGACGTTCTGGTTGGAAGGGGTGGTGAAGTACAGCTGCTGGTTCGGCACTCTGTTGTCACAGGGGCTGCTCAGTCCCAGAGTCCTCTCAAAGTCCAGCAGCTGGCCCATGAAGTTGAAGTTGGGTGAAATGTTGGACTTCTTCATCTTGACAATATCATAGGCATCATTCATGGACAAGTTCAGCTTCTGCATGAGGTAGGCCACTGTCACTGTGACCGAGCGGCTGATCCCTGCTAAGCAATGCACCAGGACTCCGCAGTTCTTCCCCCGTGCTTCATCTGGACAGAGACAGAGGCAGAGAAGGACACATAAAACAGTGGCTTGGTAACTGATCTCTCAACACAAATGAGATTAGCATCAAGTAGAAAGAAAGGACGATGCTGATCCCAGTGGTCAGCAGTGCAACTCAAGAGTTAACCTTAGTGGCTTAAAACCAGGACAAGAGGAGAATCCACTCCCCTTAGTACCAGAGTCCAAGAGCAGAGAAAGCTAAGAATGAGACAAAGAGAGCAGGACACGCTGAATGACACTTTTTTAAAAAAATCAGTTTTAAAAGACACGCTTTTGCCTGTAGATTTGCCTTTAAATTCTTACAGTCCCCTTGCCACAGCATGGAAATCCTGCAATATGTCACTGAATGGCTTTTATACAGACCAGCAGACTGCAAAGGTCTATTAAATTATTCTCCAACTGTTGTGCAGCTAACAATGGAGGTATTCAGGCATTTTAAAAGAATGAGGGAAGTCACAGGGGACAACCCATTAGGAGGAACAGGATGTCAACATTGGTTGAAAATGGGTTCCTTTGTAATAGGAAATGCATTACAATGCCTGGAGATTAGTTTCTTTGTGGCTTCCAGCCCACATTTCTTCCTGCTGGGCTCAGATTACCTACATTCTCCACTATTACCGGTATCATTCAACCGGATTACAGCACAGCTTCCCAACAGATGCGATGCCCACCCCACTGCACCCCGACGGGTTGATTTTAGTCCTCCCCTAAACTAAGGAGACTGCACATGTCAACCAGAACTCTTTAGGCCCAAGGGGACGGGCTTCCAGAGCTGATGGGTGGTGATTGAGGGCCGGCTGACAGAGGCACCAGCCCCGAAGGGTATATTATTATTACCACGAGATTTAATTAAAGCTCTGACTATAGTCTTGCCAGGGATACCGCTTATGAATAATTTGCATTTAAAAGCTAAAGTTAGCTTTCCAGATCGTTACTTTTAGTTATATATATATGTGCTCTTCAGTAACCTCATGAAGAAACAAAAAACCAAAAACCAAAACCAACCAATAAAAGCAATTAAAAAAAGGACAAATAAGCCATCAACCCCAGGCTCATTTGCCCCCCACCCACCCAGGAACTGATTTAAGAAGATTCCCCATCCTTCGAGTGCTCAGTCTCCAGCTCCACGACAAACGGCTCAGGGAGGAATTCCACAGCCAGAAAAACCAGGTATGCTTTTGCAACCTGAAAAGGTCGCTTACAATTCACCAGGGCTCCCCATTAACCCCACAAACAGTCCTTAAACACTCCCCCAACTTAAGCCAGCTTCAAAAACAGAAAAGGGGACATCCTCCAGAGACTGCCATGAATGCTACTACAGCTTCTCACCCGAAATCTCCCAAATTCTGCCTCCTGATGTACAGCTGTTAGCAAATAACCAGGTCTCACCTATAAAGGAGATGGCCTCAGGAAAGAACTGAGACAGATTTTGGCTCCAGTGGTCAGAGATGGGAATCTGTTTGTACTTGAATTCGCCAGCATTTTCAAAGAGATTGGGCAGGTTAGGGGTAACATTCAAGATGTACTTAATGCCGAACTCTTCTAAAACGTCCAGATTAGTGGAGTCCTTGGCACAGCCTAAGTAGAGGTAGGGTAAAATTTCCACCGGGAAGGAAGGCTGGTTGTTGGAGAGAGGGCTGCCATCGGAGTCCGTGGCACTATTGGGGTCTCTGTCAATGTCAGATTCAACGTCTGATGATGAATCGGAGCTGATTCGGAGGCCTCCCAAGCCCAGGACTGGCAAAGGAGGAGAGCTGCTGCTACACGAACTGTCTAGGTTAGTTTCGCAGTGCAAGGCGAACTCGGCCTGGAACTTGCTAAAACCACCTGGAATAAAAAGCAAAGAGAAAAAAAAAATGCAGCCTGATATAAGATGGCAAGTCGACTTACTTCCCTGGTACAGCCCTGCCTGCAAAGGGACGTCTATTTCGTACCCTCTCGAGCTCCGGGAAAAAGAAGAAAAAAAATGTCACACACTCACGCAGACAGACTAACTTAAAGGGAAGGCTAAGAAAATCGCCCGCTGAGGCGGAGGGTTCAGCACATTCAAGATTAAAGCTCCGTACTGCTTCGCCCTGTGGGGACATCTAAAGAGATGTCTCGGCAATTCCTTCTGCCGGGCTCATGCTGGGATCCCCGTTAGCCCCGTCTTCCCCACGCTGCCATAGTGATTCCAGATCTCAAGGTCTCCCTAAACCGAAGCGAGTACAGGGATGGCGGGGGTGAAGCAGGCGGAAAAGCCCCCTATACAGATCGGTGCCCGCCTGGAACATCAGTGCACTTCCCGGAGGACGCTGCAGACTCATCCCCCGCTCTCTTCCTCGGGCAGAAAGCCTCGGGGCTCGGTCCCCGTCCCCCACCACCCCGGGCCCTAGGCAGAGATCTCACCCCCAACCCGGGGCGGCCTTTCTCACCTTCCAGATAAAATGCCTTGCAGCCTTCATCTTTGAGGCGCTTGAGGAGCAGCCCCAGCACAGACTCGCCGCCCGTGTTCTCGTTCCAGTCGCGGCTGTGCTCGTCGTACAGCACTACCGTGTCGGTGCCACACCGGCGGGCGAAGCGCTCCCGGTCCTCCTCGCTGCTGGCGACGAGGGACCGCAGGGGCAGGTTGCCCTTCTGCAGCCGCCGCAGCATGATGCCAGGAATGGCCACGTTGATGGCCGTCTCGATGTGGGACGACTCGTACAACTCCTGCGGCCGACAGTCCATCAGCAGTAGCCGGTCGTTGCCCATCTCCAGCTGCTCGTTCAGCCACGCCACCGATTTACTAATCGCCATTTCCGACGCGAAAGGGACGGGTCTGAACGTATCTAGCATGAGGAAGGACGGGGGGAGCGGAGCGTGCTCTGGAAGCGCCTCTCTCTCTCACAGAGGCATGCGGCTGGTTCGGCGGGCGGGCTGCACCCCACCAACTCTGCACAAGTTATCTCCCTCCGCCCCAGGAAAATGAATCACGCAGCCCCCCCTCGCCGCCTCCCCCACGCCGGGCGGCGGTGGAGCCAAAGGGAGGGAGAAGCAGCGCTGGCCCCGGCGTGTGTGTGTGTGTGTGCTTGCGTGCGCGCAGCCAGCCTGCCCTGTCTCCTCTTTTTTCTGTCAATGAATCCCTGAATGAACCTGCCTAATCGCCCCTGCAGCCCGAGCCCCTGGGCTTTTCCTCCGCCACGAGTGAATGAAATCCAATTAACGTGCCGCCGAGAGGGGCTCCCCGGTCCAGCACGGAAACACCGCCGCGGTGCCGCTGCCGCTTCCCTTGCTCAGCTCCGCTCAGCTCCCCTCCCCTCCCCTCGCCGGCTGCCGCCAGCAAGCCCCTCGGCCGCGGCCCCGCGCAGCGCTCGGCTCTCAATGGGCACAACCGCGGCCCCGCTCAATGGATACATTCTCCGGCGCAGCCAATGGGGGCGCGCGGAAGGGGCTGTTGCCGCGGCGACGGGCCGGCTGGAACAGGTTGTGTTGATGAATCGTTAATGAGTTTGTCATTCACAAAAACGGAAAGGAATTTCCGCTCCGGATAAGCCGAGTGCAAACAAGCGGCAGCCGCGGCGCGGCGGGCGGGGGCGGCGGGGGCAGGTGAGGGGGCGCGGCCCGGCGCTCCCCCTTCTCTCCGCCAGCACCAGCCGCGGGGTGGCCGCCGCAGCCGACGGAACAAATGGCAGTTTTTCCTCTTCTCTTCCTCCATATTTTCGCTCCTTAAGTCAGACCTCGCGGGGGTCGGCCGTGTCCCCCCTAATTTCACCGCGCTGATCGTGGCCCGGCTTTTCATTAGGGCGTTCCGGGAATCCCATTTTTAGGGAGGCGGGTGGGCTCTGTCCTCGGCTGATCCCTACGCGGGTAAAGGGTAAACCCCAAGCTAATCTCTTCCTACGCGGGCCGGCTCGGCTTTATTCACTGCACGCAGCACAGCCGGGGAGCCGACGCCGCCGCAGGAGCTGCCTGTAGGCACTGCTGCTGCAGCAGCTCGGGCGGGCCACCCCAAAAACGTGACCGGGGAAAGTGTCCCGCCGGGCCCGGCCGGCTCCTCCAATTCAATCAAGTCGCGCTCGCCCGGCTTCGGCGTGAGCCCTTCGCCAGCGCCGAGCCCGCAGCCGCCCCCTTGGCGCGGGGAGCGCCGGCAGCGCCGCCGGCACAGCGGGGTCCGGCCCGGCCCGTGGGGCCCCCTCGCACCTGGCAGCGCCCACCCTGGCGGCCCCGGCCGCCGCACCGGCTCCTCCGGGCGGGGCCCCTCCGTCGCCCCTCCGTCCTGTGCTTCGCCCCGGGCGGGCGGAAGGGCACTGCGGGACCCGCCGTACCGGGGGGGCGGAGGGGAGGTGGCTGCGCTGCGGGGCCCGTCGGAGCGGCGCCGGGGTAGCAGGGGCCAGGGAGGGACCGAGAGAGGCCGGAGAGCTGGGGGTGCCGCGGGCTGGGGGCTGAGCTGGGAGCGGTTATTCCAAAGTGCGTGTTACCAAGTGGGTAAGGGAAAAGCGAGGAGCGACAATAAATCGGGAGAAGTCTGGCCTAAATGCTAATCCCGCCGCCAACATCTGCTTAGAAGTAAAATTGTTCAGGAGAGGCTAATCTCTCTTCCACTGCTGCTGCGCTTCAGGGCTCGCTATTTTTAACCGCAGCTGAAGGAGGTTCTTTAGGTAGCGAGTGGCTGGAGAGTGTGACCCTGGGAACAGATAGTGGCATGGACAATCCTGTGTGTTCCACACAGGAAACATCCGTGATGATAATTAAAGTTGGCACATAAGTCGCTGCAGTTTGAAGCAAGGCTGTCACCCAGATGGCGTTAACGACATCCTCCCCAGAAGGGATTTTGAGAGGATCACTACTTGCTACCTTTTTCAGAGGCTTGAAAGTGGGACTGAACTATTACACAAACCTTTCTCCGCCCCTAAGTCAGGAGATTTCCTCGGGCTGAATTCAATTCACTGGACACACACCACACACCTTGTCCATGCCTCAGTGGGGACAAATGGTCCAGTCCATCTTGCCCACTATGGACCTGCCATCTCTTGTTAAAGAGTTTCCAGGCTGTTCTTACCAAGTACTTCACTTGCTGTTTGGCTCTGTGTGTTCAGGGCATGGTGTTTAAATGTCCAGAACAGCAGAACAAGGACAGATCAAAGCAGAAGCAGGAGCCTTTGATCTATTTAAGTTTGGGTGTGAGGTTTTTTTTGGTTGGTTGGTTGGTTTTTGGCTGTTTTTTTTTTTGAGGGGGATACCTGCCTAGTAGTGATGCAACAATAAGTAAATACATAGTTTAAAGACATTTTTATCATTATTACTCTCAGATCTGATTGAAATACTATGAGAATTAAAGGTTAAGTATATGAAGGAAGATGTTAGATGGAGTACGTTCCAGAGAGTTGTATTTCCAAAGTAGAGCTGGAGACAGAGACTTGTAATGGTGGTGGCTATAGCCAGCTCATTGCATGGCAGCAGTTTAAGGGTGGCATTTAGTGAGCTGGGATCCAGGCAGGAGATTTTGCAGCAGAGTTCAACAACTCAAATACGAATAGCACCCTTTGAATTTGTAGTAATATCTCCCTCAGCACACATCAGCTGAAGAACTCTAAAGGAGAATGAAAACTATGTACCACCTTGTTTTCTTTGTGTTTGCATGCATGTATGCACTCACTTTTCCTCTTTCTGTCTGAAACAGTCTGTCCTGTCAGTCACTGAGGGATACTGGAGCAGATTCACTTAACCATGCTACCATTTCATGCTTTGTCATAGACCAGATACACAACACAAGCTTCCCCAGGAGATCACTTATCCTTCAACTTCCAGAAGCTTTTATAGTACCTGGGCAGTAAGAAGAGCCTGCTCCTGTCAGCCATGATCCCGTCATTCTTCCAGTTAGCAGGTAGCTTTTGAACCCTGAAATGTTAATTTCTGGATTGGGAAGGGGTGTTTATTTTTATTGTCAGAAAATAAGACTTCTTCAGTCCAGCTCAAAGCTGATTTATTGCAAATAGCCAATTATACTGGCTTTTGTACCATAAATCTTTTGCCCATTCTTATCATATGTAGAGGCTCCAATAGATCTCTGCCTATGACTTGAGCTTGTCTTGGCCAGAGATGCAGACACAGAGGACAAGAGCATTGCATGGATGGTGGCAATTAGAGTTGCTTTGCCCAATTCCTTCATGTCTCCCTGTAATAGAAGCCCTGAATTAGACAGACAGGCTATCTACATAGTGTAATGGGAGAGAGAAGTACCCAAAAGGCAGGTATCTATGACATTTTGAAACCAGGCCAACTGAACCTCTCTGAGATGCTTCACAGTCTGGGATACTAAGGCAGCAATGCAGAGGCATTCTCAGAAAGCTAAGTACTGATGAAGTTTCTTCTTGCCTTAGACATGAGGGATGAGAATTTTTTTTTTCATGCAAATGCCATCTTCTTCTAAAGGTACTAGTTCATGCCTCTCTTCTACTTGATTTGGAGAAGAATTTGATAGGAGTCTGTCTCTCTATGAGAAGTGAGGCATCAAGTAAATAGGAAAGGTTTTTCTGCTTTTTGATCCGACCTTTCCTATGTTGCATCAATCAATATTTATGAGAGCAGGTACTCCAACCTTGGTTTTCCACATCCCACTGATGTCCTGAACCAAAAAGGCAGAGACATCTTCTGTACCTGCACTGCTTGAAGTTGGGCAAATGCAGTACTTTCTGGGATTGCCTGCTGAAGAAGGCCAAGGAGTAGGAAATGTGCTGGCATCAGGATTTTGGTTGAGATGCCAACTCAGCTCAACTCTGGAAATGCAAGAGCTTGGAAATGTAGTGAGGACAGGTTTCTCCACTGACAGGTGATACTTAGGCCTGAATTTTGAGGATCATGACTGCCAGCTTTGACTGGAACAGCAAATGCCTGTGATTCAGCTAAATGGTCATTCAGCTTTAGATATTGGAAGTTAGAGGTTCACATTTTACCTATTTATTTATTTCTCTTATTTATCATTTTTAGAGGGTCATCAGAGAGGACAAACTCGAGCTGCTCAGTTCCCTTTACAGTCTCTAAATGGTTCCTAGTGGAACCTGCCCTTACTTTTCATGCTTACGTTACAGTCTGTGAGATTCTCACCTTCAGGTTTATCTGTAAGTCCTTTTAATACAGTTCCTTTTAATTTCACTACAAGTGAGAATCAGTGTATGTCTGTGTTGGTTTGTGCGAATGGTCTATTTGAAAATAGAAAGACACAAGTCCTCCTAGACCCAACTGCCAATAAAGTACAGTGCTATTGGTGCAAAACTAGTTAGTGCATGATGTCTCAAAGAGAGAACAAAAGCACCATATAAAGAATTTTATTTGTTTTATGTAAAGCACAAACAATTTATGGAAATCACATTTAACTGGTTATTCAATGTCCAATTATTCACGTCTAAAATAATTCCTGAAGTTGGAGAAATAAAACACTTGAATGACTCCATTTAGGAAATCCTTTTGACTCAAGTGGTTTCCTTGAAATGGCAAATATCTGGATGACTTCAAGCACATATTTAATTGTGCCTGGTAATAAAGTAATGTAATTAGCAATTTCTTAGGAATGATGCTTTAAAATACTTAATAGCTACTACAGGCATGCATTTATTTAAGAGATTTTATTTTCTTTTGACTTCTCATGGCATAAACAAAGTTCCATTCTAAATACAGCTCATACGTGAGTTCTTCAAATTGTTCCTTATGGTGGGCAAAGGTGAGCAGTTTTGTTTGACAGCAGCTCACTACTGTCTGTTGGATTCTCTACTTAGAGGATAAAACTAAGCTTGTAGGAGGGCAGCCTGAGGCACACATATAGCAAGCCTCATATTGGGCAAGCACAGAGGCAAGCACTCTAATTTTTTTTCTTCTTCTTCTTCTTTTTTTCTTCGCACCACATGCTGCCATTTGTAGTGACAGTTTTGGTGGCACTGACCTGTGTATCACTTCACAGTGGTTTACATTCTGCTGGCAAAAGAAATGTAGCACAGGTGGGCAGCTCTCTCTTAAAAATAATAAACATGAAGAGAACAGAAGGCTGTGTGTCTGCATACCTTCCTTATAATTAATTACATGTTAATTTGATAATTTTCACATAAAAATAGACTGTATAATAGAAACAAAAAAGAGAAGCATGCTAAATTATAAAAGTGGTATGGCGACTGTGATTGCATAAAAATACAGACACACCATTAAATTGGTGGCAGTGGTTAAATTAATAAATTTGCTTACTGGTTAAGATGCAGATTTATATGGTTCTGTTACCTTAGCTAAGGAATAGAGTATTTCCTATTCAAAAGTCATGATTCATGGTGTAGGAATATTGTGCTATTTGTATAGGGACAACAGTGTGCTTATGCTATTTCTTTGCCAATACCAAAGAGTTCAGTAGTGTCCAGAGTGTGTTTTCATGTTGTGCAGGCTGATGTGTTTCTCTCTGCTGTTGCCTGCTATTCAGTGACAATGTGTATCACAGTATACTGGGCACATACATCACACCAGATGAGGCTGTTGAGAAAATACTATAATCTCTTTAGTGCTGCCCATTTTGGCTTACTAGGCACTAGCATGTGGGCTTACCTGGGGAGGCATTAGTGCTGCCACTAAAGTATGTTCCTTCAATAGCATTGTCCCATTTTCGTCCCATTCACTCATCCTACGAGGAACCAAACCTGACAGCATCAAGGAAGCCTAGAAAGCAGCTCTCTCTTCCCAGTGCTAAAGATTTATTTTCCTCTGTGTTTACAAAATCCCCTGCTACCAAACCTCTCTCTTGCTTTGACCATGGGAATAAACCCTGCCCCTGGGATGACTGAAGGCTTGTTCTAGACCATGAAAAGAGTAAACAAGGATTGCATTTGCACAGTGCAGGGTAAATCAGCTGTGCAGAGAGCAGAGCAGGGACAGCAAATTACGTAAGAAAAAGATCTTCATCCTGGGACAGGCATATTCAGGAAAAGAAATGCCATACAACTATCTTATATTCTGGTTCCAAAGAGGGGCAATTAGTAGTCCAACCCAGGCATGAACAATTCAATTTCCACTCTCTGTTTTTTATATGGCTACTGGAATGTGTCCCAGGGACCCCATGGAGCCAAGCACACAGTTTGGCTGTAGGACATCACAGGAGGAGACACATGGACAAATGTATGTCCTGGCCTCTGCAACTCCCATTTAGCACATCTGCTTTACTTTTCACAAATGCAAAGTCCCTTATTGAGACTTCTACAAGGCCAGGCAGGACCTGCACCAAATGGGGTAAATGCATTGACAGAAGCAAGATTTGCCTTATTACTGAGTCTGGGGCTTTCCCTGGTGACCTGCTGCTGTCAAAAGAGGCTGGTGAAAGCTTGTTGAGAGGGAAGCAGCCAGACCTAGCTGCTAGAATGTCCTACTTTGTTTAAAACAAAAAAAATTAGGCTCAAATCATATGCTGAATTTGAAGCACCGATGGTGCTGACTTACAGGAAATGGAACGTGACTAAACCTTTGTGGTTTATTTTGCTACATTTTGCACCACCACCTCCCAAAACCAAGCAAACAAACAAACCAGAACATAAAAATAAGGCTGCCAAACTACAGTGGTCTTAAGGGGTCAGTCACCACAACTCCTAAGTCACACAGATCAACCTAGTAATTTCTCTTCATCTGGAAGCTTGAGAGACTTTGGTTGGTAGGAAAGGGAAACCAGCAGAAAAAATTTGATGGAAATAGAACAGGTGGGAAAAGGATAATGCTCTAAACATGGAGCAGTATTAAAAATGTCTGGAGCAGTGTTGGGTTGTGCACATTACTAGGAAGGTATATATTTAGGGTGCAGAGTCCTTTTGAAAGGCATACATCATAAAGCGTAGCCATGAATGGGTATGGTAGTTCTTTCATCATCTTTGATTCAGTATTTAAGAGCTTTGCAGTGTAAAATATGCCTTGAAGACTGGGTGTGTTCAAGTGTAATCTCTGCAAATGTTGACAAGACAGTGACAGTTTATCCTGGTTTTAGTATGACTACGTATTTATGAGAACTTAATAGTAGAACTGTCACATCCAAATACCAGGTCATCACTTGTTATGTCAGAGTGCAATGACATGATGATTACAGTACTGTTCATGGTCACAGTTTTTGTTACACATTTGGCACATTGGTGTAACCAACATACCACAAAGGTAAATTATATTAAAATATTACTTTCTCTGAGCAGTTTTGTAGTAGAATTGTAAAGTATAAACCATTTTCACAAATTATTCTGGCTAAATTATGCACATAAATCTTTGTTTATGGGTTGACAAGAGGTCGTTGTAGAGATGCCTAAACCCTATGCTTTCCAGGGATATACTGGAGCCTCCCTGCTTTTTCTTAGGGGTGTTTGTCAAGTAATCTTTAAAATATCGGTTGGTTATTTTGGTTTTGTTTCTAGTCCCAGTTTGCAGCAATCTGCCTTATTTTCCATGGCAGTCCCATCAGATCAGAGAGGTTAAGCATTTCTGGGTCCCAGCAGGATTTGAATAGGAATAAGAAATTTGCAGGAAGCAAGTACTAGTTCCCTGCTCCCTTTCCAATCTGCAGCAGATTAGTGTCTTAGCACAGGGTTAGGATGAGCTGTATGGAGGGGAGCACTTTCCTGCGGATAAGAAAGTTCATGACCAGCTGTAATAATTGGATTGAGAAAGGTGAACATTACACAGCACAGAGGTCAAAATGAATGGGTTGTAGGTACAATTGCTCCTGTATCATGTTGCAACCCAGAAGACCATGGCCAGGCCCATCGAATCCCAGCCCCACCCTTGCATGGAGCTCAGGCAGATCTTTGGAGAGCAGATACCACCTGCAGTGCTGCCATTTTTCGCTGCTTCTTCCGTGATGGGTGGACAGGATCCCAAAGATATAGATTCATTTTTTTTCCCCTTGAGTGAAGTGTAACTTTTTTGAATCAGGGAAATCACATTAGAATTATGCTATGGATGATGTATCCTAAGTGGTTAGATCTTCAGATACGTAGAGGAACACTCAGTGAGTCAGCCCTGCAATTTTTGGTGGAGCAGGTCTATTCCGGCATGTGGGTGTTCTCAGAACAATTACGTAAGTGTCAGGGTAACGAGGAACTTTTGACATTTCTGGCAGCTTAACTGAGTTCTTTTCAGTCAAAAATACACTAATTGTTGTTCTCTTGCATTAACACACATCATTGCCTTAACTGGATTTGGGTGGCATTTTTTTAAGCGTCAGTTGTCAGGGTAAGATATTGGAGCAGTTTTATTCTTGAGAAAAGAGGAAATTTTTCACAGTTACAGTGAGATGAACATTTGTGAGAACCATTTTAAATCATATAAGAGGGTGTGAAAGTTGATATGCCATATGCCTGGAATTTACTACGGTAAAGCTAATTACTGCCACGGAATGCAAGGGTCCATCAGCATTTTCCCTTCCCTTCCCTTCCCTTCCCTTCCCTTCC
>VYXB01008805.1:119370-154018 GCA_013397135.1 Pachyramphus minor
TCCCTGTTTTAGTTTGCCAGACTTTTTTGCCTATCTAGTTTTTGGTCTGGAGAATGATAATGCAACCTCCAAACTAATGCTTGAAAATGCTATTTCCTATATTCAAGGTGAGTAGGTTCAGTACCCCATTGACAAATGATGGATTACATTGCAAAGGCAACTGCTTTTCCACATGTATTACAGAAAAAGGAGAACTGGTTTGTCTGCCAAGAACAAGATATCAAAATTAGTCAGACCAGGTCAGTGTCCAAATGGCACTTTCAGAAATTATTTCTCTCTAGAGATTAAATATGAAAGAAACAAAACCTGGTAATGGTTTCCTTTCTTATTTAATTCAGGTTGTGCCTTTGGTACCAAAACCTTGTAGTCAAACTAGTCAAAGGATTTTGCTTTTTTTTAATCTGGATAAATATGAAATATTAGAAATATTCATGACCTTGGCTGCCTCTTCTTCTACATGGAACAATTAATGAGCAGATCACAACTCTAAATGGTGCTGAGAATCCTGCTGACATGCATGAACATTTAGCAAAACAGCATTGGTCAGTGGATTTTGGAAAATCAACTAATGGCTGTAGGATGTTTTTCATCTAAAAAAGTATATTTTCTGAGTTCAGTCAGAGAGACAGGCTCTCTGGTCTGTGCGTTCAGAGGAATAACAGCCTACCAGCTGTGTTGGTGCTTGTCCACACACAGTATCCTGGCTGTGTTAGCAAGCCCTTACTGAGACTGGAAGTATGTAAGATGAGGACTCTACCAGTGACAGTATATGCTAAGGAATCGCTGGGATAACCAGTGTTTTTTGGGCTCAAACCTGTATAGTTTTGGCCAGAAATTTTTCTAATTAGTGAGGACAACTTCAGACTGGATGTTCTGCCTTAATGATGTGTTCATTATGAGAGCTGTAATAACTGAGATGAGCTCAGTTAGTTAGAGCCTGGTGCTAATAACACCAAGGTTGTGGGTTCAATCCCTGTATGGGCCATTCACTTAAGAGTTGGACTCGATGACCCTTGTGGGTCCCTTCCAGCTCAGAATATTCTGTGATATATATTCCGTGATAACTGGATACAAAGGGGGGGAGGCTGCGTGTGTGTGAGTGTATGTGTTGTTTATTACTTCTCTCTAAAAAAAGCAGAATCACAGTTTGAATTTGAAGCTGCTGCAATCATTCCATTGCTTCCCCCAAACTTAGAAAATTCTGGAGTTTTGCAGCATGAACCCATGGCCTTATATTACTTGTAGTCTGATAGACTGAAGGGATTCATTGTTCTGATGTGTGCAGGAGGAATTGCTTAAATCCAATGAGCAAAAACAAAGGGACTCTCAGTGCCTCATATTTCTTCCCCAGGATTTATGCAAAGTAAATAAAGGAACCAAGTCTTCTGCACTGAGAGCTTGATATGAGAGCACTCTTTAGCCCAGTACTTTCAAGTGCTACCCATGTTGATTCATGTAGTTACTCAGAGAAATCTGGAGTCAAATAAGCATAAGTTCTTGCATTCCAAGAGCTCTCTATGCTCAGTGATAAAATTAATATCTCTCTTAGACTCAGAAACAGATTATTTATTTGAAAACAATTGCTCCTGCTCCTTTAAATTCATTAACAATACATGTGATGCCTCTGCTATGTCAGGTTGAATAGAACAGTTACACACAGGTAAGGAGAGAGGTCACCTACCTACATCAGTCAGCTTCAGGCCAACTCAGACATGTACCACAGGGCATTTCCTTTGAAGGGTTTTGTTAGTTGGACTTTTTTATTTACTGAAAACCCACAAAAGTAAATGTATGAATACTGCATTATTAGCTAGTAAAGCTAAGAGATATATTGTTATGGGAAAATACTGATTACTTTCTGTTAATTGTCTCTCTCTATTGAGGAGATATCTCTTGATTCAATCAATTTGATACTGTTTATCTCATTTGAGTAAGATGATCAGCTACAGACTGGGCTGAAAACAAATAGAGCAGAAGGTATTATGGTTTTAGTGATGAGGCAACTGCAGGTAAATTCACCCAATTCTCTTCATCAATATATTTCACAACAAATAGTAATTGTAACATTAAAATAGTAGCCAGATACAGTAGAAAAATGCAGAGCCATTAGAAAAACAGAAGTTTGTGCTGTGAAAACCATTTTAGGTGTAGTGGCTCATCACCCTGTGAGTGGTGTTGCTGTAGTTAATCAAGCTAGGTTTAGCTGACATGGTGAGGAAAAAGCAGTCCCTGGAATACGACCTATGGTAGATGTTGATTGTCTTTTTGCTCTTAAAGGCAAAGCCTATATTGATTTTGCAACTGAGTCCCTGAACAAAATATATTGCATATTACTTTAGAAGGCAAATGGGGCCAAAATTGCAGAAAAATTAACCAAGGGGGTTTTATTCTCAGGGTTTGAAATTGATCAGTCTCTGATCACTCATTATGATGGATTCAGAACACTGCCTTTAGAAAGAAGGGGAAGATGAACTTCTGACCACAGAGACAGCACAGATGATACGGGAAAAACAAGCCAGAGGGATCAGGTCCAGCTGTGGCAAGGTGGGATCCAAACAGTAAGGTGAAGGTGACCCCAAAATCTCCCCTATTCCAATGTCTGCCCTGTGGATCTGTGCAGATTCAGCCCTGTGTACCCTTGTTTCCTTTCCTCCCAGATTTCCACCTGACCGTCATACTCAGGCCTCCAAAAACGTGTGAGCCTGCCTCACTATGGCTTGAAGAGTTTGTCTGCGAGCAATTCCTGGGCATCTGATGTGTGTCCTACATGCCCTGATGTAAGGCACACATGGGAGGGTTACAGGGGCTGGCAAGGAAGGAGCTAAGAATTTGCTGAGGTTGCTTTTGCCTAAGGCCACCCCTTAGAGCAAGAACTTGTTTGGGAGCAGTCAGGTGACTTTCTGCTCACTTGAGTGGTGGTATGAACTATGGCTGAGGTCAAGGAGGAAGGAGCAACATCTAGACAAAATGGAGCTGCTGAATCTGAGATAATAGCCCCCCACAGAAAAACCTCCAAGGGTTTTGTTAGCACAAGGTCCCTGTCCTTCTGGAATTTCACATGTTTTCAGGACTTCCATTAGAACATGTGGGCTGTATTCGCTATGGAGTGGCCCTTGGATCAGGGAGAATTTTTTACCCTCCAAAAATCAACTTCAGCTGAAGCAACCCAAAGATCATGTAAAAAAAAAAAATTTTTTTTGCCCCGCTGTCAGTGACATTTGTGAATGGTGGAAAACCATCCATATGGCTAAACAGACTATCTGCACTCCCCCACAAGTAGTGACTTAGAGGATGAAAGTAATATTCATCCTGATCATCTGTTTTGTAACAGGATATTTATCTCAAGCTTTCAAGAATGTCATTATTATTGGGGGAGGAGGGGAATGGGCAGTAAGACAGGATCTGTTATAGATTATTGATGTTGGCAAGCAGATAAGTCAGAGGGAAGGAAACCTGCCTGAACCCCACCAGCCCTGCTATTGCCCAGAAAGAGGGGCTGTGGGCCCATGATAATACAAGGAGAAGGAGGAGGAGGAGGAAACATTCTCACCATGGTCAATTAGGAGTTCAAGGAGACTAAGTGGTGTTCGAAAAAATAGTAGGACCCTGAAAGAAAGGGTACATTTGTAATGTGTGTAAAGAAAGGACTGGTTAGGACAGGGACTAGGGACAAGGATGTAAACCTGTTTCTGTGAGCACATCCTTTAAAGCTAATCCAGTTGCCCAGCAGGGAGCTCAACAGTACACAAGGCTGAATCTCAGCTCTGGGACTCTGATCCAGTTAAGCAAATGGCATGGTTCTGACTGATACTGGCACAGAGTATGGCTGAGTGGTTGTGGCCACCTAAAATCCACCTAATTTAAACTCCATTTCTGAACTAAGGAGCATGAAAATTTCAAAGCTCTTTGCTTCCAGTAGAGACTTCCAGGGGCGTTATTAATAACTTTGTTGAACTGTGATGCATTGATTTAAAGCACCTGTGCTTCTGAAAGTCAGGATTTTATCAATTTTTTATCACTTACACAGGAAGCAGTGCTGGGCTTAATGCTATTTATCCAGCTGGGCATATTGACTTTGACTTAGGAGATCAAAGCATTTTGGTTAGGGATTGTGTAACATCTTCCTATAAGAACTGTCAGGGGTAAATTTACCAAAGCCTGAAACTTTGATTGATGATCATTTTGCAGGAGTGTTCAGCATCAGGAAGCACACAATAAACCCTTTCTCTTAATGGAGCTACAGGCTGTGGCCTCTTTAAACATACATATTTTGAAACACGTTTCATCACCTCCTTGAACATAACAGTACACAAAACTGTGGAGGTGCACTTGAAAGTGAGCATTCTCTGAGCTCCAATATTCTTTAAGATGCAGCTTGGTGTAGTACAAATTTGGAGCCAGTAGGGAGAAAAAGTTATGTTTTGGTTTTCATTATTTTTCTTTTTCTTACTTTTTTTTTTTAATTTTCTTGCCCTTTGCCATTGTAATGACAGCATTTCCCAGAGCCTGGAAAGTGCTTGCTCAGGAGCTCAGAGATTCAGTCCTGTGCTTCTGTAACTCCTCCTTGCAGCACTGCAGGCAACAGCACAGCCTGGCAGATAGATTCAGTCCTGCCTCTGAGGCTAGATAAAAGGAACTTGACTTCTTTTCCTAGCTTAAGGTGAGACATATCATCTTCTGTGAACCAACTTCCCCCATCTATTTATATGTGAATAGTAGTAAATACACTTGTTAAACACTTTGACATCTTATATCACCAATTACTGAGGACTTGTTCACATACTCTAACTTTTAAAAGGCAAGACACTGTCCTAGTTCACTATGGTAATGAGGAGAAACTGCACAGAGAGGAGCTCAGCAGGGCATCCTAACTTAGAGGTGCTGTCTGCCTGCTAACAGAGAATGCCTTCTTACTGTTGGCTACACAGGGATCCATGGAAAGTAATCTCCTGCCTCTGTCTCATATGAAGCCATGCAAAATATCTGTCCCAGCCTAAATGTAAATAAAACAATAGTGAACCCCTCACCAAAAGAGGTGTTGTCAGTGTGGATGTACTCTTTGAATAGTTTTCCCTAGTGTAGTAGTAGGGGGCATATACAGAATTAAAATAGATGAAATATCACAGATGGTTGTCTGAATTTTTCTGTCAACGTAAAATTCAAACCCAATAAATAATGTAGCATTATACTGGCCCTATTACTGTCTATCAGTGACTTTCAAAGCCACGCAGAGCTTTGATCTGGTCTGAAAACTATTGCTGTTGTATAAGACAATGTTACTCTTTTATTTTCCCTGGGTGCTCAGGATGCAAACTGGGCCCAAAAGATGGGCCAGCCCTACTTTGGCCCAACACATTCTGTAGCTGTGCCATGAGGTCTGCGCCAGGGCTGAGTGTGGCTGTCAGAGCTGTGCTGGCTGGCACTTATCTGTGACTCAGGTGCCTGCAGGCAACCTGCTTCCAGAGCAGGGAGGGCATTTTGAGTGATGGTAAAGGGGCTTGCTGCTGCTGCCACTGTTTTGTCTGATAGTCAAAGCCTTTGTCCTGAGTGTGCCACAGCCTGTGCACAGCTGACCTGTGTTACTGCAGTACTCAGAGGTCTCCTGTCCTGCAAAAGGGCGGCAGTTTGAAACTGTTCTGTGGGCTTTCCCGTTATTTTCCTTTTTATGTTTTAGCTACAAATAAACAAACAAACACTAAATATTTGGAGTGCAGATTGCATGGCTCAAGGACTCAGGATGATTAAAAGCAGGAGCCCTACAGAGACATCCAGAAATTATTGTTTTTAACAAGACAGGAACTTTGTCTGAAAACAGGATGACCTGCTGCAAAAGACGCCGACAAATTCCCGTAGAGCTTTCGAAAAAACAAGCAGGCGCCTGAGTGTGCTTTTAAAAAAAATCCTGCCTAGTAATAAAAAGGGATGTGAGGGTAAACAGGAAAAGAGCACTCCACACTGCAAGCAGCCCAGAGGAGGAGAGGCTGGGAAGAACGCTGATCTGAAAACCTGATATGGAAACTAAAGGGAAAGATTTCTTAATATTCCCCAGGACAAACTCCCTGTAAAAACACAGCCTCAATGCAGCTTTGAGTGGCTGCTGCCCACTAGTTCTTATGTGCCCTTGTTCTGATACTATGGATAGTGTGGGAGGGTAGCAAGAGTTCTACAGGCTTTGTTGGCTGGATTCCGTGGCTATAAAGAAGTGTCAGGTCTGACTCGCTTGAAATACAGGCTTAAGAGACAGTTCTACTGCATAACTGTATTTCCTGACGATGAAGATATCACAGTTTTGCACACCTGTGCAGGTATACTGCAGTTAGACTTTTCCAATTTTAGTGTGAATATCATGACGTATGTCATTTTCCATTAAGCCCTAGCTCCTCAAGTTTTGCAGTTTCATGATGGTCTCAGTTTTCATGAATCTGAATTCAGTCTTTTTAGCCTTCCTGCCTAAGAAAGAAAAATCATGAAATCATAAAGGCAGTGGAGCATAATGGGTAGAACAAAATCCCTATTACTGCTATGTTTTGTATGGTGACTTTTCAAATCAAATACTATTTTGAGGAATTAGAATATTGATATTTTGGTGTTTGATCATGCTATGACTTCTGCTTGTTGAATTTTCAGACTCAAATACTAAGCAGGTTTCCCATTGGAACCTGCATACTGCCAGTGAGACACCTGTAGCAATAAAGGTGTTGGGATAAGTATTCAGCATCAGGCCCAGGTATAATAAAATCATGGAATGGTTTGGGTTTAAATTGACCTTAAAGATGACCTAGTTCCAATACCTCTGCCAAGGACATGGATGCCACCCACTAGATCAGGTTGCCTAGGGCCCCATTCAACTTGGCCTTGAACATTTCCAGGGATGGGATATCCATAACTTCTCTGGGCAACCTGTTCCAGTGCATCACCACCCACTGAGTAAAGAATTTCTTCCTAATATCTAATCTAAATCTCTCCTCCTTTAGTGTAAAACTGTTTCCCCCAGTCCTGTCACTATCGGCCCATATAAAAAGTTACTCTCCCTCTTTTTTCTAAGCCTCCTATAAGTACTGGACGGTCACAATGAATACCGAAATCCTTTGCAACAGATTTCTCCTTGGTGCTGCTCCAAAGTCAAACACTTCTCAGAACCGAAATAACACCTTAGTGGCCAGAAGTGGAGTCAGGGGGACATAAAATCTGCTGACAGTAAAAGATTCTTCCTCTCAAATGTAGGACCCATATCCTATGAAAACGCAGGTGAGTGGTTTGGGCCGGTGTCCACAGTTTGGCTTCATGTTGGGATGGAAGTTGCTCCCCTCTGGGCAGCGGAGTGCATGACACAGTCAGCTCAGCTGTGACAGACATGCTCCTGCCCTCGCCAAAAGAGTACAGCTTTTCTGTTTTGATGGGTCCTGTGGAAAGCACTGCAGTTCAGACAAATCATAGAATTTTCTCAATTGCGTAAGGACCCACAATGATCATCAAGTCCAGCTGTGAAGTGAATGGCCCATACAGGAGATTGAACCCATGACCTTGGTGTTATGAGCATCAAGTTTAACCAACTGAGATAATTGCAGGACTGTGGCCCTACATGCACTAATGGGAGTTACAGAGAGGCTTTTGAGCACCTCACCTGGATGCAGTCCTAAATCCCTGGTGATGCATGTCAGGTACCCCAGCACTCTTCTGTCTCCCTGCGGGTGTTTACCAGCCTGGCCTGGGAGTGCCTCTGTGCCCCTCTGAACAAGGCTGCCTTCTAGGCCTTTTTCAGTGGTGGGGAGCAAAGAAGGAAGACTTGTTTGTGAGCTCTTCTGATAATGGAAAATACATTAGTCTCCACCCTTTTCTGGGTATTGCTTTAAGGCAGACAAAGAACAGCTTCTCCTTGCCCAGAAGGAGGAGGAGTGCTGGAAGTGCTTGGCCAGGGGCTGCCCTAAAGCTGGGCATTTTAGACTGGGGGCTGCTCTACAGCCAGTCACAGGGATGACAGCCACCCCTGCACACTTCTTCATCTCCTGCATCTGATACCAAACACTTCGTGCTCTGAAGCTGTTTGGTTTCAATTTGCGGTCAGTTCAACTGCAGCTTTTAGTTTTCCACCAGCTTTCTCAGGCAGTCCAGTACCTTGAGCAGGGTTTTTTATCCATTCACCTTTCTATTAGGTAGTGGACTTGGGTTTTTTTCTTTGATTTAGTATAAATTAAAGGTGATTTGCTACTGTTAATGTATGTGGCTGCCCACAGATCAAACACTTATCAGTGTACTGCACCCTTCAGCACTGCACTGCTTGAAACTGAGTTATATAGTAGAAACTATTTTTGAGAAATGAAATTAAAGCTAAATAAATTTTTTTATCTTAGCAATACGGATAGAAATACCGTCTGCTTAGTCCACTGGTTACCTAATTATTTGATACTCACACACATGCTCACAGGGACACAGCTATAGCAGCACACTTTGGTTTGCCACTCTAACTTCTAAACTCACAATCAACACAAAATACAAAAACCTACTTGCAGGGTGTAGATAAGAATGTCTGTGGAAGGATTTTCAGAATTTTATTCTTACAAGATGTTTTTGTCCTCCTTGGACAAACAAAGAGACAACATCATTGTACTAGTCTAAGAAAAAATAATTCTAAGTAGACATGCCAAGGTGGTGACAGCTTGATTTACAAAAGATTGTAAAATAAGTGTGCAAGATACTTAAATATATCATTTGGGGGAAAAAAAAGTTCCTTCTCCAAGAGACACTTTAAACTCTGCCTTAAAATTAATTCAAATTGATTGAGATGTCCCAGGCCCCAGATTCAAATCACAAATTGCCAAAGGAGAACAGCAGAAGCAACATCACTGGAGATCTAACATGACACAGATGTTTTATTTCTGTTAAAAAATGATAAGTTCAGGGCAGCTGCTTAGATGTCTGCATATTTTTTTTCCATAGCTCTGTCCTGAGTAAGAGGTAGTAGGTTCTGTTTATCACTTTTTATTTGAACAGTGGATCTTATGACCTTTTTTTTTTTTCTTTAATTTGCATCTGAGGACATTCGAACTCTTGTGAATGAATGGTTCTTCTTATCCTCTTGGAAGAGAGTCATGGAGGACTGATGCCATTAGTGCAGGATAACTTTTAGACTATTCACTGTTTAATGGGCTATGAAGTAATTGGCTATTTTGGTGCTGCCCAGCGGGGTCTCTGGCTTGGCCCAGTGTTGCTCCCTCAGTGGCTGCCATGCCTGCACCCTGGAATTGTTTGGAAGCACAGACCTTCTTCACTGAAAAAAAAAGCGCCATTCAAACCAGCCATTTTGCTGCAAAAAACCTCAGTGTTTTGGGTAGTGAAAATACAGCCTTGTCACAATACCACACTTTCCCTTGGGGGACAATGCCATTGGCAAGAGCCTGCCAAGCAGTACAAGGATCATGCTGGTCATGGAGAGGTGCAGCACAATGCTGGCATCTGTAGCAGAGGACAGTGGTATTACTACTGTCACCTAAGCTGGCTGTGGGGAGGTGGTTTCTGGAGAGCAGACAGTGGGGGAGAGAGCAAATGGGAAGCAGTCTGTGACTAGGGTTTGGAGAAAAAGGGGCTATTTGAGCAAGAGGACAAGGCTAGCAGACCTCTGGATACCACCCAGTCCAAGGCCCCTGCTCAGAGTGGGATCAGTCAGAGTAGGATGCCCAGGGCCAGATTCTGCACCTTTAGATGTGAGTCTGAAGTTGGAAGCCTTGAAGCCCAAAGTTTGGCATAGCACAGTTTATGCTAGACTTATGCTGAGAAGTTCTGAGCTATGTGGGATTATGCCAGTCCAGGGAGGTGATTGTCCCACTCTGCTCTGCACTGGTGCAGCCTCACCTTGGGTACTGTATGCAGTTTTGGGCACCACAATATAAGAAAGACATTAAGCTATTAGAGAGAGTCCAAAGCAGGGCAACAAAGATGGTGAAGGGCCTTGAGGGGAAGCCGTATGAGGAGTGGCTGATATCACTTGGTCTGTTCAGCCTGGAGAAGAGGAGACTGAGGGGAGACCTCATTGCAGTCTACAACTTCCACGTGAGGGGAAGAGGAGGGGCAGACACCAATCTCTTTTCTGTGGTGACCAGTGACAGGACCCCAGGGAAGGCCTGAAGTTGTGTCAGGGGAGGTTTAGGCTGGATATTAGAAAGAGGTTCTTCACCCAGAGGGTGGTTGGACATTGGAACAGGCTCTTCAGGGAAGTGGTCACAGTACCAAGCCTGACAGAGTTCAAGAAGTGTTTGGATGATACTGTCAGGCACATGGTGTAACTCTTAGGGATGGTCCTGTGCAGGGCCAGGAGCTGGACTCGATGATCATTGTGAGTCCAGCTCCAACTCAGCATATTCTGTGATTCTGTGATGCTCTGAAAAGATCATTTTGATGAAGTTCTTTTTCTTTGTATTTCAACCAGTCACATATTATTATCTTCTTGCTTCAGATATTGTTTTGCATTATCCTAGCCATATGGAAGAAAGGAATGGTGCTGTTCTGATCTGCTGCCATAAAAATATGAAATGTTTGTGTGATCTTCAGAGTAGATTAAAACTGGGAATTTCCACTTTAGGACAATTTTCAACATGTTGACATTCATTTTCTTTTCAATCTAGCAAGCTACAGTAGTGTCAAGGTTTCTTACAAATTAAAAATCTCATCAGAAATGCATTTGCAAAATATGTAAATGTTTTATTAATCTTTATTAAAAGTGCTTCAAAGTAAGATATTAATTGATAACTTCCTTTTATCATTTTAGATACTTTGATTTATAAAAGTAAAATTTGAGGGGTTTGGGCATTTAGATGCTTAAACTCTTCAGTGAGGAAGGACTCTCAGAGCCAGCATAGCTGCTCCCTCTGAAGTCCTCATTGACTTCTGGGAACAGAGCATGATTAAAACATGAATGCTTTTAGCAAATCCACCGTTGAAGGATGCTATTCAGCACAAGGAG
This sequence comes from Pachyramphus minor, assembly GCA_013397135.1. NCBI lineage: Eukaryota > Metazoa > Chordata > Aves > Passeriformes > Tyrannidae > Pachyramphus > Pachyramphus minor. Next base: position 130,328 of record VYXB01008805.1, read on the forward strand.
TTAAAAAGGAAATACTGTGAAGATGGGAGCTGCGGGTAAGCATCTCTCCAGTGATGTGTATCATCTGTGATATGGTTTAGTGGTGAACACAGTGGTGGTGGGTTAATGGTTGGATGATCTTAGAGGTCTTTTTCAACCTAAATGATTCTATGATTCTATGATCAGTTATACCTGAATTGTGAGGTGTGATGACGGAGGAGCCAGTGCAAGTGTTACTATGATAAGAGTCTGTTTTCCTAATATTATAACATAACATATGGATATCCTTTGCTGAAGGTTGGCTAATCCTGGTAATAGAAATAATACAGGTACAACTGCTTCTAATTCTCACAGAGAATTAGGTAACACTTAGGTATCCCTGTGTTACCTTCCCAGCACTCTGGTTTATGAAGAGATGGGGTGGCTGTGGTTGCAGCAAGCCAGTGCTCCCCAGGCAGGTTCTCTGCTCCAGCTGGTAAACCCTTTGAGACCTGGGCTGGTAGCACAATGCAGTGAGCTGGCACTTCAGTGGCTTCAAGAAGAGCTGGCCTGGGCATAGGATTCATACTCCAATGGAGCCACACTGGAGACAGCCTCGGTCTCTCTCTTCTGTCTCAGAAGGTGGTGTAGTAGTGTCCCAGCCAGCCCTGTGTAGGGCTGATGGGTTTGGGCTTAGCCCTGTGGAGAAACACAATCATTCTACTTTTTGCCTCATCTGATTCTGGAAGCAGTACAGGCATGGCATGGTGCTTCCCACAAGCCAGGAATCCCGGCTGGTTTGAGCCATTGTCCCAATGGCACTGTTTGTCCCTCAAACAGTTCAGCAGCCTGAACGCTGGGATAGAAACAGATTTGAGACCAGCTGTCATCACTACAACTCTGTGAGAATTAGACTTTGTTATTCTTACAGGGCCACTTACAATACTGGGGAGATGGGACTTTGCATCACTGTGTTTACATGCTGTGGCCTGTACTATACCAGCACAGTCCCACATGGGGATGTCTTCTTGCCCCTTCCCATCTTCATTTCTTAATCAGACACAAGCAGTGCAATGCTGAAATGTGCAAGGAAAAATGTAAAATGATTTATTAGAGTATACTATATCAGTGCTTAAAAACAATGCAGAAACCTCCCCCTACAAACAGCATAGAACTGTAGTCCCACGTATTCTGGATAGGAGTTTACTATAGCACAGAAAGAGTTCCTGAGGCATTTGACATACAAAGGTCTTTCCTGGTATGAAATTCAGAACATTTTCAAAGTTTCTTGGCAGTGCAGATGACAAGTTACTATTGACTAGATGAAGTGCTGCCACAAATGGGAAGTGATAGATGAGGAGACAACAACAGCTCTTGGGACGTGGACGGATGTATCTCCACTGCAGTGCAGGGACAGACGTATTTTTTTCAGTCCAAAATTGCTTGTAAGCCATTGTTGTCCAGAGTCACAACTGAGTGAAATAAAGCTGAACTGATTACTAACACTGAATCTCCAGTCTTCTTCTCATAGTCTGAATTTGTATATCAAAGCTCCAGGTTAAATCATATGTGTTAGGAATGAACATAAATTAGGTACAGAGCTCAGAAGTGCAGATGACTGGAGGGTTATATGTTCATGAGATAAAAATTGTATTTTTCCTCCCAAATGTAAGGAGACTTTTTAAAGAGGAGGATTTTCCTTCGAGGAAAGACCATTTCTGAGGGGTTATTTCCATTGTTTTTCAGCCAGTCAAGTAAGCCAAGCTACCAGGAACAGGGCAATATCACCTGAGCGTTGCAAAAGCAGTTGGGGAAGGAGAGGAAGATAATCAGGGATCAGTTGCTGCGGCTTTTTGGCAGGTCTATTGAGCTAACTCCTGAAGAAAACCAAGCAAGGTTGCACATGAAATGCTCTGCCATGATAGAGTGTTGAAGAAAAAATTATTGGAGACTTTGCAGGTGAATGACCAAAGCACCAACATGAGCAAATGAGCTCTTGATTTACCATAAAGGCATTTGTTAAGCTTTCAAGTGTGAACAACAGAAATGCAAAATCTCTTTCAGTCTGGTGGCAAGAGGCATCTGAGAAGTAGGGGTACTCATCTGAATTAAAAATAAACTTTTGCTAGACTGGTTGTTCCTGGCAGGTTACACCTGCTTCCCACCTCGTGCCTTGCTGCCACTCTGTCTGGAGCAACATTCTCTTAACAATAGCTGGTGGCTGGAAGGTACAGCATGTGCTGCACCGCTCATTTCCCCTTCCTTCCAGCCTGATTGTTATTGCAGCAGTCAGGAGCAAGAAGGGCTCTTTAACACCATTAAGCTGTGAGAAACTGTGACAGTGAGGGCCTGACTTCACACAGTATGAAGTGGAAGAAAGATATTTAAAGAGAGAAGATGCCTTCCTGTAAGTACTCTGTACTGTATAGGGTATGTATACACACAAACACTCACATGCAAATGCATCCAGAAGGAGGTGTGTGTCTGTGGGAGGAAATCCTGCCTGCACCAAAGTCAGTGAACAAACTCCCTTTGGCAGAGCAGAGCTTCAGCTACTCTCTGTGCCTGATGGGACCTTGTGCAAGCACTCAGGCACACTGTGAGCGCATTTACTCTTTGTAGTACTGGGGAGGGCAGCCTGGGCCATGCTGGCAGTGCACTGAAATACAGCTGGGGCGTGAGGGCTTGTCCCCAAGCCAAGCCTCAGGCTGCATCACTGTGCTGTCACGGCTTTCTGCCTCACATTTGGGCTGGAGCAGCTTTGCCTGCCTGCAACTCACAAGAGCATTGCCAGGGAGTGACCCTGCCCACCTCAGGGGACTGGCAGCGGTCTTTTTTTTTTTTTTTGTCCCTTGTTGTTTGTCTTTTTAACATTTGTTTGGATTAATCTAAAAGTTGGTGAACTGCCCTCATTTAGTCTGCTCCCAAAATAGGTAGAATAGTGTTTGAGGGTCAATTAGAAGAGCCAACTGGACCTTGAATAACCCTGATACTACATTCACTGATTTCATCTATCTTATTTTACCCTTAGCTCTGCCTTCGGTGAGGCAGAAGTTCATAGAATCATAGAATCAGATGAGTTGGAAAGGACCTCTGAGATCATCAAGTCCAACCCTTGATCCACAACCACCGCAGTTCCTAGACTATGACACTAAGTGCCACATCCAGTCTCTTCTCAAATACCTCCAGGGATGGAGAAATTCAAGAAACTTACTTCTACAGTTTACTTTAGTGGTTACTGTCTTGAAAACTACTATTTCAAGGTTGATTATAATTTTTTCCGGTTAATTTTTTTCAATGTTTTGAATTTTTGCAGCTCCAAGCAATAATATAAGGTCTAAGTGATAATATAGATGGAAGTTTAAGATCCCGACAAATGAATATAAATCTTGGTTTCCTTAGGTACCACTTGGGGATGCACTAAAAGTAATTTAGGGGCCCAAGGTTTAAAGACCTGCTCTAGTATGTTTACCTCTAATAGCCAAAACTTGGCTATTTTCATCTCAATCCCTGCAGGCAGTGGGTCAGCCACCTGATTTTATTAACAGAAAATAAGCATAGTATTTATGGATTCCTCCTGTTCATAACAATAATTTCGTAATAGATGTAATAGATTCTCATTTGTCTTGTGTCCTTCTCTGGCACCACAAGTATCACAAACCAGCATCACCACATGTGACTTGCCACCTTCATCCTGACCGCACACTGCCCAGCTCCATGGAGCACAGAATTAGGTGACTCCCAAAATCAGAGCTGTGATTCCTGCAGGAAAGCACTATATACACGTCTGGTATCAGATCTGGGGCAACGTGCCAAGTTCTTTTGAGAATTTGGTCTAAACTGTAATTACCATGACTGATGGCTGCCCACTTCTGAAAATCTGCAATGTTACGGGTGCTGAACATTTGGAAAATCTGGAGATAAAAGCCAGCCAGTCAGTGGAATGCTGTCTCAGTTTTAGGGTGACATGAAGGACAGTAGAACAAGGGCCAGAGCTGCTTGTAAAGGAAAGCAGAAATGTGTTCAGAGTAACAGACAGTGTTTGTTTAAGATTCCAAATGCCTGTCAAAACCAAACCAAAGCAGGAGTATTACTAAAAAATGTCAAGCACACCTAATTCTGTGTAACAAGTATAAAGTGCTAAATCACTTCCAGAACAAACAGTCTGAATTACCTTTAGGACTAGCGTGTCCTCAGTTCCTGTGGAAGAGCTCTGAACCAAGAACCTTCCAGTTGTTCTGGGCAAATGCACTCTCACTTCCACGGAGAACTGTGGCGCCTTGGTCATGACTTGAATTTCACTGAAAAAGCTGGTAATATTGCCAGATGATGAAGAAAAAAACCTGCTGAACTGCTTTGGAGCTCTGAGTGGGTGAAATTCTTTACAATTTAGTTAATTCTTCTCCATTAATTTCAAAGATGTGTAAGAACTACTTTCAGAACTTCATTTGATTATAAATTATTTGATATGATTATCACCTGTAATTTTTTTAATGTCATAGAATCATAGAATCAATCAGGCTGGAAAAGACCTCCAAGATCATCAAGTCCAACCTTCGATCCAACACCGCTGTAGTTACCATACTATGGCACTAAGTGCCACATCCAGTCTCATCTTAAAAACCCCCAGGGACAGTGAATCCACCACCTCTCTGGGCAGCCCATTCCAACACCTGATTACTCTCTCTGTAAAAAATTTTTTCCTAATATTCAACCTAAACCTCCCCTGGCACAGCTTAAGACTGTGCCTTCTTATCCTACTGCTGCTTGCCTGGGCGAAGAGACCGACCCCCACCTGGCTACAGCCTCCTTTCAGGCAGTTGTAGAGAGTGATGAGGTCACCCCTGAGCCTCCTCTTCTCTGGGCTAAACAACCCCAGCTCCCTCAGCCTCTCACCATAGGACTTGTGCTCGAGTCCCTTCACCACCCTCGTGGCTCTTCTCTGGACCAGCTCCAGCACCTCAATATCCTTCCTGAACTGAGGGGCCCAGAACTGGACACAGTACTCCTGGTGTGGCCTCACCAGTGCTGAGTACAGGGGCAGAATCACTTCTCTGGTCCTGCTGGCCACACTGTTCCTGATACAGGCCAGGATGCCATTGGCCTTCTTGGCCTCCTGGGCACACTGCTGGCTCACGTTCAGCTTCCTGTCAATCCAAACTCCCAGGTCCCTTTCTGCCTGGCTGCTCTCCAGCCACTCTGTCCCTGCAGGGGGTTGTGGTGGCCAAAGTGCAGGACCCGGCACTTGGCCTTGTTGAACTCTGTCCTGTTGGAATCAGCCCATCTCTCCAGTCTATCCAGATCCCTCTGCAGAGCCCTCCTGCCTTCCAGCAGATCAACACTCCCCCTCAACTTGCAAATTGTCTGCAAATTTGCTAATGGTAGACTCAATCCCCTCATCTAAATGACCAATAAAGATGTTAAACAGGACTGGGCCCAACACTGATCCCTGGGGGACACCACTAGTGACCGGCTGCCAACTGGATGCAGCCCCGTTCACCAGCACTCTCTGGGCCCGGCCCTCCAGCCTGTTCCTAACCCAGCAGAGAGTGCCCCTGTCCAAGCCATGGGCTGCCAGCTTTTTAAATAGTGTGCTGTGGGAGACAGTGTCAAAGGCTTTGCTGAAGTCCAGATAGACCACATCATCCACCAGGTGTGTCACCTGATCATAAAAGGAGATCAGGATGGTCAGACAGGACCCCAAAATTTGTTAGCAATACACTGAAAGGACATCCATGTGTACCCACATGGCCCATCTTTGCACTGTCGGCACAGGTTTCTTTGTTCAGAATCACATTATGCATGTGTTTGTTATTCATGTTTCTGCTTCCCCAGCTTTCCTTTGATATAAATTTAATACAACCTTTTTTCATCATTGTTTGAAACAGAAACTGTGGGACAATAGGAGCATCAAATATAGAATGTATGGAAAAACATTAAGCAGTGTCTTATACCTTTTATGCAAATCTAAGCCATAACAAAAAAATACATATTTCTCAGAAGAAAAATAACAGTCTTAACTTTCTTTTCAGGATCTACAGACTTAGAGTTTGGATCAGGCTTCAATGCCATGGCACTGAGCTGGCCAAAGTCTACTGCAGAGGGTTTGTGTCAGAGGTGCCAGGAAGAGATGCTAACTGTCTATAACTCTGCTAGAGACATTTTATTTTAAGTGGGTTTTAGTTTTAAAGTCCCCTGCAGGTCCTATACTGTGTCATACACAATTTTGAAAAATGAATGGAAAGACACTTATGTGAAGGTTGGGAAAGGTGCTTTATCTTAAGCTTTGCATTCCTCTTTAAATGTTTCTGAGCAACACCTTCACCTGTTATTAGCCTGCACAGTGTATGAAGATCAAGCTACTCTGTGCTTAACCTTTAAACAGAATTTCTGTTATTACTGGCCCTGGTTCCCAAAGCGACTCTGAGAAATGAACAGGGCAGATGGAAGCAGCCTTTCCCAGTGGATGCTACAGAACATTTCTGTAATGATTTAAAGCTATGTTAAACAATTGCTTGTTCACATTCAAATGCAGAGCATCCCAAGATGCTGCATGAGGCAGGGGAGAGAACTGAAATTGCTTTTGCGGTGATGCTACGCATAATTAAAGGCTTATGTCTGAATCTTAGAGCTAACAAACCGCTGCACAACAAGGGAAACAGCTCCCTAAGTAGCTTTTTACAAAACACAAAATATACCATCATAACAATAAAACCTAACTATCCAGCTGCTGGTGTACATGTGGTCCTGTGGACATCATGTCTCCTCTCCCCCATTGAATCCTTCCCTTTCTGTTGCTGGAAAATAGCAAAGGTCCTCCAAGGAGCAGCTGAAAAGTTTAATAAAAGTAAGTTGGAGCTGCTTAATCTGTTTTTGCAATGTGGCTGCACTTTTTCAGAAAATCATGATTGTTCCTTTGGCAAAGTTCAGGGCAAAGTGAGAGCTTTCAGTGTGGCCCCAAACAGGGGAGAAAAAAGCTGCTTGCTGTCTTCTCTTTTGTCGTGGCAAATAAAGGCAAATGTGTGAAGGTATTAGAGCCCCACTACAGAGCAGGAAGAGGAAAACAAATGGCACCACACCATATGCTCGTAATCCCAATTAAAATGCATACAAATTCATTTCTCTTCTCTGCAGCTTCCCTTTTCCACACCAGTGAACAAGCATGTTTGACAACAGAGTGTGGGAATTTCTAGTTCACTGAGCGGGTTTCCTTTCTCTTTCCCTCTGCATCTACCTGAGGCTGCTGCTCCAAACCCTCACCACGCACTTTATAGTGAGCCCTGTCTCCCCTCACCATACAGTCAGGTGTTGCACACCATGCCAGGGACTCCAAGGGAGCTTCCTAATTGGGAAGCAGCAGACAGTCTGAGGTAAAGCATTCTCAGTGGCAGTGGTGGGCTTTGCAGGAAATCAAACCTTTTAGGCTCCCTGAGGATGCTGTCCTTAGCTCAGCACCCTTCCCAGGTGTGGAGCTTCCTGTGCTTGAGGGGAAGCACCTAGCAGATGAGTGGGACCTTCTGCCTTCAACAGGCATAGAGAAGCAGGCACAGCAGCCAAGGTGATGCCTTCTCAGTGCCACTGGCAAGAAGGGGGTAGGGCGAAAATGCTGCAGGGTGATTAGAAGACTGGAAAATACCTTGGAGTGAATGGGGTCATGAACACATGAGAGGAAGGCAGCATGGGTTGTTTATTAGAGGCTGAATGAATAGAGGGACAGGATGTTAGCGTGGCAAATCAATCTGCAAGCACCACACTGATTTAAAAAAATTCAAAAGCAAGCACTCACCACTAAAAAATCACATAGGAGGAGCAACAAATAAACATGGTCTACGGTTTATAAAACTCTGGTTAGATAGATAGCAGAACCCTTTTCTCAGGTAGAACAGGTAACTTCCTCTACAGCTTTCCACATTTCTACTTTTCAACTTATGCATTAAATTACTTCCCTCTAAAGGTCCTTCCCTGTCCTCCTCATCTTCCTATTGACATAAAAGCTATTGACTCGACCTATAATCACAGCATCGCTTTTCATTGTCTCTTGATTTGATCTCTGTTGCTTTCTGTCTTGCAGGGTCTCTCAGACCTCAATCAAGAATTCAAACTTAAGAATTCAAGAATGCTTACAATTTTGCTTACAGCCTAGTCTCCAGGTTTTGGGTTCTAAATCCCCCTCCTTGCCCACCTTTTCAGATCTCCATCCCACTGCTTCCTACACAGAGTACAGCTGCCAGGCTGATGATACAGATACAGAGATAAAATTCAATTCTCAAGAGTTGTCTTAGTAAAAGGATTTTAACATGCAGTTACAGATAGTTTCTTCCGTATGCATTTTCTTTATGCTTTTAGGTTCACCACATCAACCTTTGCCTCTTGAATAGGTGAAGCAACCAACAGCAGAAGCAGGGTATTAACCTCCATGCTTGCTTGTGCCACAGGGAAAGTGAACAGTTGTGGAAAATACCAAACTCAACAGACGTCTAGTCGAGCTAGAGGCTGCTCTGCAAACTGGTAGGAAACAGGATCTAATGGACATGGGTAATTTCTTCCTTTTGCCCCAAGCTTGACTTCTCTCAACACTAAAAAGCTCCTCAGTCCTTCTCCAAAGTTCTCAGCATCTTGTACAGACCCCAGCTACTCAGTGTTTTTCAGATCTTCTGTCTCCTTACCCCAGGCTCAATCTCCATGCTGAGCTAGCCTCAGTCACACTGTATTCCTGTTTGATCTGGCCTGGGTCATTTGCTGTGATAGCTTTCATTGAGCTGCCTGCCTGTACCCTCAGAAGAAATGTCTCCTGCACCAGTTAGTTCCCATCAGCTGTCTGTAGGCATTCTGATGCCTGAAGGTCTCCTGCAAAGGTCCAAAGGGGGAGGTCACATATTATCTCATTCTTCAAAAAGGCAGAAAATTTCTAGAAAATTTCATCCTGAAAAGGATACCTAGCACGTAAAACTCCATTCAAATGTTGGGAAATTTTGTGAACAGCCTCTTACAAAAAGAAATGCAGAAAAAGGAGAGATATTTGTGGCACCCCGTCCATGATTGAAATAACTATAGGACCTCTTCCCCACTCGTCACCAGGAGTAAGAGCTCCCAAATGAGCTAAGTAATTCTCTGTCAAGCCATATTAGTGCTGTATGAACTGTAATATTTACTTAAAATCCTCTTACAATGTCCTGATTTAAACTGGATCCCATAGCTGTTGCAAACAATGTCATTATTATATAGCTTATTATCCCATGACAGCTGGTAGAAATGAGCTTTGTAATTCACATGCAACTTTGAACACATATCTACACTTCTAACCCTGTCACCCACCATGACTTTTTAATGGCCACTTGGACAGGCTCCTACTGAACAGGATTGGTACTGATGCTTCAGGCAAATTGAAAGAAACGTGAACATGAGGCAGGTTTCTCCTGGCACATGCCTGTGGTAATTTTTTGCTGTGTGACTGTGGAGACCATGGTGTCTCTGTTATGTGAAGCAACCACGAGAGAAATCTGTCAGGAGGCACATTTTGAGGTTGTCTCACTATTCAGGGTTTGGCAGGCCCATTGTTTGCACAGCATTAACACCAAATTGATGCTTTTGGGAAACCCCACCTATGAGTGATCCAGAAAACTTCCTGACATGCCCAACAAGACTTCAGCCAAGTGCACTAATTGTAGGTAGCAAAATAATTTTTCAGAGGAAAATGACTGGAGAGAAGAGAGGGTGAAAACACAGAACAGAAGAGATAAGTGAAGAATTGATGGGCTACAGTGGGACGGACAATATAGGCAGGATAAAGTATTTGTACAGAAGGAGGCAGACTGTGGGTACATTTGTGAAGACTGATCAACACAGTTATTAGATGCTGTACCTCATCCAAATGGGGTTCATGTTTGATCTCCCTCTCTCTCCCTCTGCCTGCATTCAGCTTCTGCTGGCATTGTCTCTTCCTCTCACATCTCTAAGACTTAAAGCCACTTCTCCTTGGAGGTTTCAGGGTCTGGCAGGACTAACAACATTGCCAAGAAAATTACACTGGGGCACATCACTTTCCTAATTCTTTCTATAGCTACAGGTTATGCTGTGACAGGCAATACAGGCTGATCTCGTTGGCTGTGCTAGCCTCTTGAATAATCATTTTCAGATGTAACAGGTCCCTGCTTGAGAAAATAATAAAACGGAGAGGTCTGGAAAAAATTACATACTGTAATGCTTAAAGACAGTATACAAATTCTGCTTACAGATGGATTCTGTTGTTTGGTAACACCAAGACCAAATCAACTCCAGAGTTTAAATCATCAGATCTTCTTGATGTTGGCCAAATGGTTTATCTCAGCCAGATGCTTTTCAAAGCCACGTTAACCCAAGTGCACAGACACAATTAACATACTGATGCTCAGGGGCTGAGGTTAAAAATAAATGTATAGAAGGTTGTTACAGGTTAAGAGTTTGGAGTACAAAGACCGATAAAGATAACTGCATACAGTGTGAGCCCTGAGGTGAAGGAGAAACTCTCTGCCTTCCCCAGCTTGCTTCACCTACTGAGCCCCCAGGATCCCAGCACACGTCTGCACAAGGCCCAGCCCTCAGATAACCCCACATTAAAGAGAAGAAATGAAACAACCAGTACCCTCCAGGTGATTCAGACTGAAGTGCAGAGAAACATCTCTGGTTCCATCTCTGGGAAAATGGAGCAGATAAACCAGGGAGCAGCAGCCAAAGCACCAGGAGCCAGCCACCAACGTGTCTTTCTAGAGCATATCTCTGTGTCTAAGGTCCCAGCAAATCACCTCACTTCCACAATTCTAAGCAGCCATGAGTGACCAGAAGACAGCAGAGAGGTTGATGCAGCCTCTGTCCCAGAAACTGGCCTGGGAGCATTGAGTGAAGGAGGCAGTGCTGAAGGGCACTGCTAGTACTGAGAAACTGCAATGCAACCAGGCATTTTAGAAAATAGAGGAGACAATAGTGGCCCCAGAAGGTCTCCTGAAAATGCTCAGAAATGAAGCTCAATGTGGTATGAAAAATATTTCCCTTTCAGGGCAGTTTAACCAGAACAGCTCCTCTGGAAGAGAGGAAAGCTGCTCTGGGTCTTCCACATAACAAAACATGGGGCTGAGCTTCGCAAGATCCTTACTATCAAAATACCTAATTCAGAACAATCAGAAAAAGCCAGACAGAACCAGTGTGTATTTATGTCAAGACCTTTTCCCTCTAATTTAAAAAAAAAAAAATCAAAAAAGAAGTCAGGAAGAATCACAGGTTCAGTCCAAAGCCATCCTGGAGCCATGGAGCCTGGAGAGCTGCCAGGCAAGCTGGCAGGAAGTCAGGCGGGCTTGTGATGGAAACTTGCCCTGTGTTTCATCGGAAGTTCATTCAAACAGAGACGCTTCTGCGAAACATTTTGCTTACGACAAACTGGCATTCTCTGACAAAAACCTGTGCTGTTGGAACCTTCCAAGACAGTGTTCCTTATGGCATAATCATTCTTTACATCATAATAAAAAAAAAAAACCATAGCAAACAAACAAACAAACAAACAAAATTAAAAAAAAAAAGCCAAACAAACAAAAAAATCCCAGAAAAAAAACCCACAAAAAAACAAGACCAAAAAACCCCTGGCTGTGTCACTGCTAACATTAATGGGCTACATTATATATAGTTTTGTCAGTTACTCCTTATATGGAGTAAATCTTAAAAATGAGACCTCAGGTATTTCAGCCTGATTTTTCCCAAGTTCTGAAGGCTTAGATTTGTTACCCTACAATGTACACAAACATAAAAGTAATGGTAAGATTTGGGGCGAAGATAAAGCAATTTTATTGTATCCATCATCTCTTCATTCTGGATAGCATTTTTCAGATATTACAGGCTGTTAGTTTTGAATTCCTCCTTGTTCGTACTGAATCCATTAGATAGAAAAATGAGGATAATTTCTCTGCAGTACTCAGCTTACATAACAAGGGCATAACTCTCTCATTTTGAAATTACTAACTTAAGCATTTAGACAAAGAGAAATGTAGAAAACACATACACAACTTGGAATACTTGAATAGGTGAGAGTATTTTACTTTATAAAATGAAAGAAAGACAAGATGAGGGGTATTTCCTCTTTTATGGTTTTGAGTGATACTGGGAACCTCTTCTGTTCTAGCATCTCTTCCAAAGCAGTACCTAAAAGGCTGTAGGATAAGGTCTGCATACAAACTGGGGACCTAGTCCTGCATACTCTTCATTTACCTGACCACCAGAGCCAGACATGGGAGGCTCTAATTCAGCTAGCTGTGAAATAAATTGCAAAGTACCCTTTTAAATTAACCAGAAGCTTATAATGGCTGTATTTATTTTTCATGTACCTTTGAAAGAAAACAGGCATCAGCTGCTATTCAAATTTTCTTTCTTTGCCCCCAAGTTATGTGAACACAGAGCATAAGATTAAGACATTTCCAGCATGTAAATTCAATCATGTGAGAAGTCCCACTGATTTCAGCCAGTGGCTTCCTATTGAGTCAGCAAAGTACTTATGCCTGCATGTGATTTTAAGATGACTAATCTCCCTGGCTGTGCCTGCACTGGCGGGTAGGTACATCAGGCAGGATGTCCTGCAGCCCTGGCCCCCAGCACACGCCCTGGCTACATCCTGGCTCTAGTATGGGACAAGATCGGTGTGACCACAAGTTCCCACATGCTGTGCTTTCATTCCTGTGCTCAGAGCCAGCAAGTGCACTTTGTGACAGTCTTCAGCCAGGCTGATTGAGGGGATGACTGGGGGGGTATCGATGGTGCTGCATGGCCAAAAGCCCAGCTTCATGCCTAGTGTTACCCACATGCTGAAACTCTTTGGTAATTTGGAAGAGTACTGTATCAGCCCTGGCTCCAATGAGACTTTCACAACTTCTCTAATGAACCCCTCACAGTCTTTCAATAATGCAGCTATTTATAGGCTAGGTCTATACTGAATAGATTGCAGAAGCTGCACAAAAGCTCACAGTGTTACAGCAATGAAGCTGTAGAGAGACATCACAGCAGACCAAAACTACTCAGTATGGTTACAAACAATCAATTATAATCTGCTATGTTTTGCATGATTAGACTCCCTGCTTAACAGAAAAGTTAATGACATCCTATTACATTTATAAAATTTTCTTAGAAGTGAAAGTTGTTTTTGTAAAGTACATAAATTTTCAAGTCTTACTAAGGGCTAAGCCCTGCTCTTGCTCACAACCTCAAATTCTAGGTGTAGCATCGCTGAAGGTTAACAGAATACCCCCAGTAATCAGTACAGAACTTGGACATAGAAACCACCACTAATCATCTAATCTTCCTTTTTCAAATTACTCTTTTTAGGTTTTAGCAAACATTTTGGGTCTTGTGGTCCCAGCATGTATCATAGGGCAAAAATACTAATTGAAGGATGATTAAAAAAACGTTCAACCAGTGAACTCATGTTCTTTTTAGCATCCAAGTCCATTGCATCTTAAATTTTTCTATTTGAGATGTGCAAGATGCAGGTAGCACAAAGCAGCAGGCTTGTGGCTCACCTGAATCTTTCTTAGAAGAAATCAGAGAAAGGATTTTACTGCTTTGACCTTCCCAGACTTCTGTCTCTATAACACTTGTTCATGAAGTCCCAATAAACAGCAGACTTACATAAAAATGCTTTGCTTATGAATGTTATGAATCTTTTTCTGAATCTTCTGAGAGAATCAACATTTGTGACAGGTTAATAAACAGTGAATAATTACAGTGAATAAACACTGTAAGCCTTTGGCTTCCACCACTGTGGCCAGAAAAGGGTTCAGTAACACCCTTTAGCACAGAGACTCCCAGCTCTTGCTACTTTCTCTGGGTCCTAAGGTTTAATCTCTCTGAAAGGAGCAGGGATTTCCTCTGGGGATTAGGAGGAAGAAAAAACTCGAGACAGAGATAGTATTTTGTTACAACAAAAAGCACAAATGGATCAAAAAGATAACCAAGGGTTGTCTTCTCTTTTGGCAACTGCTTCCTCTTTAGCATTCCTGAAGAAAAGCTCAGTCCCTCCGTTTTAGCCAGGTCTGTAAGGGCACGGCCATAAAGAGACTAACAAACCCTACTGCTTGGAGCTGCAGAATTCTATATTTAAATGGCATTGAGACTCTCAGTATTTCTCCTCAATCCACTCAATTCTGCTTCTGCAAGTGCATTGAGCACTCTGATGCCTAGATCCTTGCTACAGGCATGGGAAAATCATATGACCCCAGTCACCAGCAGTCTTGGTACCCTCACTAATGCCAGTGCTCCCAGGGGATTCTTGAACTAGATGTTCCTGCACTGGGGATGTGACCATCGCCGCATCCTAAAGAGAGGAATTTTGCATTCAGCCCTACTCGGGTGAGTGCCTTTGAAGGACAAGGTTAGCCTAGGCACAGGGGTATACACTGAAGTTCCTATTGCAGTGGACTTGTATGAGTAGCCTGGAAATTCCCAGGGATTCTTGAATAAAACTATTAAACTATCAAACAGCAGCTCTTCTGACCTTGACATACCTACACATGGGTTTTTTCCACCTGTCTCATTAATTTTTGTTTCTGAACAGAGAGAAAATGAAGCAAGGCAAAGCAAAGACCTTAGTCTGATTGTGTAGCTTCATGGCAGAAAATGCGTTAAGTGAAAAAAGACAGTTTCCCTGCTTTAAGCTGCATTTTTAAATACACTGGTGGTACCTTCTTTAGCACTGCTGACTGTCTTAAAAGGAAATGATTTGGAAGGGATAACATATTTTGTCTCATATAAGGTTCCCTGGTGCTCACCAGTAATATAACACCAATAAACAACCAAAGATTTTACTATCATATTATTAAGATGTTTAACTGTAGGTACAATATTAAGTTATAAATATGCTCTGTAGCAGACAATAAATGCAGCTTATCACTCACTGATTAATTTAGCAATTTTTTTTTTTCTGCAAGATTTAAAATTTCTGGTGAAATTGGTGAGGAGTGTACTCAGGACATTCTGTTAGCTGAGTCAGTTGAAATTGCACCTGTTTTTGGATGCAAGTCATAACAAATGTAACCCATATACATTGTAAAGAAAAGGACTTGTATGCACTTTTTCCAATTAACAGCTGCCTTTTGGCACGTCATTAACCTATTTTCTCACAAAGAAACAGCTTCAATTGTATTATCCACCCGAAGCGTGCAAAAGTCCCTGAGGGGGTACTCTGACAAAAACATACTGTTCCTGGATCCAATATGAACATGCATATTCATTAATTGTTTGAGGCAATCAGTAGAGAATTTCTGATTTTTACAAGTCCTACAAGGTAAACAGGTTACATAAAGCTATGTCCCGGGAAATAGTCACATCTCAGCTGTGTACTCAATAGAAAAATCAAGAGTGATTTTATGCTATGAAATGGCAATGAAAATAATTCAGCAACATTGTAATAATACTGCTAGAAAGAAAAAATAACATTGTTTACCCACAAAATATGACTGCATATTTATTTATTTAAATAAATAGAAATAAATGTTTCAAATCCCTCATGCTACACAGATATGTTCAGGACATCCTAAAATGGCAGTGAGAACCTATTCTACCACAATTTTTTTCCTGCCTGAAGATTAATTTAATCAAAATTGAAAACTACACATTAAGTTTCTCACCATAAAGGTGATAATGAAACAATGAATTATTATATTATACCTGTAAAAGCAAGAAACAACAATCCCCCAAAGACAAGGCAGTACATTCATGTCCAGGAAAAGGTTTTCCAAAACCACAAGTTTATAAAAAATATGTCAACAATAGTAAAAGGTGAATACTGAATAGTGAAGACTTGTGGAGAATGTAGTGGTATGTTCAAAAAAAAAAGAAAAAGAAAACCAATCAAGAAAGGAAACAACCTTCAAAAAAAACAATAATAAAGAAAACCCAGAATACAGTTTGAGTTGTCAAGTTGGTCCATAAAAAACACAATGGATAATTGGCATAACTGACGTTTCCCTATGATTTTGCCCTGGTGTTTGAGAAACCATATTCAGATCAAAAGAAAAGTGAAGTGCCTTAAGGTACAGCATTGCAACATTTTGCCATTTGGTGATACTTAGGAACCTCTAAATGTGCTCACAAAGAAAATACCTATTGCCATCCAAACTGAAAAACTGAGAAAAATACCTTTATTGTCCCAATATCATAATTTATGCAATACCCAAGACAAAAATTCCATTAAATTCCACTAAACTTTGATGGGAATTACAAATAAAATTTAAGACGCAGTAATAACTGGCATAATTTCTTTCAATTTGGAAGAGCATTTTTGGTTCAAAATGTCTGTAGACGTACACTGCAAAGAGTTGCTGAGTTACTGCATAGTGCTTTGACACTAAAGGAATTTGAAGTTGGATTCCTCCAGAGACAGTCTCCCAGCAACGATGGCAGGAGACGTTATTCCTGCTGCCACCTTCTCTCTCTCACCACACAAACCTTCGGGATCTACTCTGTGTCATTCGCACACAGGTGGTTATTCTTTTTCATAAGTAATTGAGCCATTTCTGCAGTAGCTGGCCTGAATGCTAGAAGTAGTCTTTCGCCAACAGGGTGGCCTATTTACATTTACTACCAGAGGGATAATTTAAGTTTCAGGAAAGCTGCACTACATCAGGTACATGGTTCAGTTTGTTTAGAATACACATGGGTTGTCAGTAGTTCACTGCAGATATAGATACAATACATTGTACTGTATCTATACAATATACATATATAATTTTCATAACTTATAGACCCATTAAATTATTTTTCCCCGTGGTGCAAAAGAATGAAGGCTAAATAGCAGTAATTTTCCTCTCATTTTATAATTCAAATTAGTCAAGTTACCAATTATTTGACAGAGTATAAACCCCAGAGTAAGTGCTCCTGAGAGTTCAACCTGCCTCTTCAGGTGCTTTTAAAGGAAGTTTTTCTATTCTGTAACTGTATTTGAAATTATATGGGTCAAGAGAACAAGATAACTAGCCCACATCAATGTTTCTTTAAAAGAAGCATCATGTTTGCTGTTTGTGGCTGTGTTTTAGGAGAGCCATCACAACTTGAGGAAAATATATCTGTCCTGTTCTCAACCAACCACAACTAGTTATACAGACATCTCGAGTGTCATGCATGTTGAGTTCCAATATCAACAGACTGTCCGATAGAATGACAAGGATATGTCTTAACTTCGAACTGTTATGTTAGGTCACCAGATTCACAAACAGCACAGGAATAAACTGGATTAAGTAGTAAATGCTCCAGATAATAGGTACTGAAAAGGAACAAGGAACAGCGAGAGGAGCGAAGGCAGAAAGAAAAATTTCAGCAGAGATTTTATTAAAAAATATAGAGGTAAAACAAATATCCAAATCTTGTTGATAAATAATCCTGAAAAAGCTTAAAAAACCCCCTACAGATTTAAAACATGTATATAGTCCACTAGGAGAGAAAAAGAAACAAGCAAAAAATTTTAATAGCTACATGGTTTTGTGTCTTCTAATGGAGACAAGAACAGGAAAAGACCACAAGAATATTTGAAGATGCAAAATGCAAAATGCATTTGAGCTCTTAGACAGCATTTACATAACTGTGTGTGATACAGTATTATAAAGAATTGCATAATCAAAGGTCAGGCTGAAATATCTAAGATCATTCTTTCACAAAAAATCTGTGGCTAGGATGCTGCATGAAAATAATTGCATCCAAAGTTTTTATAAAAGACTGCTTGTTTGCCATAAACAGTAGTACTTATGACCAAGCTGAAAATATGTAGTACCTGTAGGTAAAATTCAGAGTTTACCAAGGAAGTGAGGTGATGTCTGGGTATCTGATGGTGGTTACTAAGAAAAAAAAATGAAAAGTTATACAAGAAAAATTGATTGCACATTTCTGTGGCTTGAACTGCAATAGTATTTGCACAGCGAGCTTCTGTACCTAAGCTGAACTCCATTGATGTTAATGAGGTTCAGCCTGGAAAATGAGCTTTATCTATATACAGTCAGTTGCAGAATTGGATTAAAATACTCCTCCCATTTAAACTGTCCTATCTTTCAACATACGTGTGAAGTTCCAGAAATTGGATGACTACCTGGTATTGAATGTGGATTTAAAACAGGTGTTCTGCAATTGCCATTAAAAAAAATAATACATAGACATAAGGAAAATAAATGTTTTCCATTAAAAAAATAACTTAAAACCATCTAAGAATTTCGTTTCATTTTTATTAAAAATAAACCCCAAATCAACACAGACTGAGAAGTCTTTCCTGACTTATGTCTGTATTCATAATGCATTACCTGATGGGGGACACTCATAGCATGCAAAGCTTGAGCATATGTGAACTTTCTTGTAGGGCAAGAATCTTTTGTATTTATGACCTACACTTTTTATGACTTTGTGTTTGATTCAAATATATTCTTCAGAAGTATGAAGTTGATTTTGATTTTTCTAAATATGAAAAATTAATTTTGATGGGAATGAGATAAGCAGAATGCATCAGTCTTGCAGTTGAATTCACACAGATGCTTCAAAGTGTGACTTAATTTTCATATTTGTGACAAAAAGTTTTCATACTACTGGCTCTTGCAATCATTACTAAAATGTATCGAAGACATAGAATAACTCACTACTTTTAGGTAAAATGCATAAGAGTATGTAAGGGACAAAGAAAACCTCTGGCACTTTTGGAATTAGGTCTTATTTAATTTAGGTGTTTGAGTAATGCTGCCTTAGCACAAAAAACATTATTTTCACAATCCTTGCCCGACTTTGAAAACCTGCACACTGGACTTCCATAATAACTGCTATTCATCTAAAAATATGTAGTTGGTGGCTTAGTTATATTCAAAGATCTTGTTAGGTTGAAATAAGAGTCCTGTAACAGTCAGTGGAAATGATTTTAGAAAACATTACATTTTGATTGTGCTACACTTCATTAAACAGAATATCTGCTTGCCACCACTGTTCAAAATTTTCTTTTTTCAATTTCTTCAGTTTTTATTACATTGATTTGATGTTTTTGCTTATAGCAAAATCCAGTGCAGAAACATATTCACCAATAGAGTTAATTTTCGGCTTTTATTTGTCCTGTCTTCCCTGAAGTAATATTTGTTGATCTTCTAAGCATTCTTTCAATTTATCTTCAGCTGAAGTCAGACGGTGTTCCAAGACTGAAACTGTCTGCATGAAGAGGACAGTAATTTCAGCTGGTTTTATATTACTCACACAGTATTATAAAAGTGTGCAACATAATAACATAAGAAAACTAATTTTAACTCAGTAGGGAAAAAAAAATCATAAGATGCCTTCTCCTTAGCTATTCCACTATTTATAATTGTATTTTAAAATTACAGCTTGGTATTCATGGAGATAGTCTAAAGGTTTCTAATTGTTTTCATAAAATATTTTCTCTGAGAGAGAGAAATACATACATGCATAATATAAATTACTCTGAAATACTCTGGAAGTTGCTTCCATATTTCAGTAGAAAAACAGTCATCACTGGTGACCTCAAATGATATTTTCAAAAAAACCTAAAAGAAACTTTTAAGGTATCCCCAAAAAAAGGAAGTGAGAAAAAAATATACTATTAAAAGGCATTCTCTAAGAGACTATCTTCATCAGAAAAGGTAGTTTTCTGGACCCAGGCTGGCAGCTTCTTTTTAATCCAATTTACCCCACAAATAATTTTCAACTGATGACTTGACTCCGTAATTCCAAAAACCTATTTCGTCAATTAACATACGTATTGCAAAAGAACACAGAACAAAAAAAAACATCCTTAGTTGGTCCCTTTTGATTTGACTTAATGTTAATATATTACAGACTACTATTCAGTAGTCTGAATAAATCTGTTGACTAAATCTGTTATTGCTAAAAAGTACTGAGCATTTGCAAACAAGTGACTCAGAGTCACTGAAACTAGTATTTGACATTAGGAATTATTCCACCGCTTAGACTCCTACCTAAGCCAACACCTTGAGCACTAAGTTTGAAAAAAGATTTAACCGTACATTGGTAATTTACTTTGTTCATCCCCTGCTAGTACATGATTGTTCAAGCTGGAATCTGACAATGTCTGCCAAACAACTTGCTTCTGACAAATCTATGCTAGATTTCACTACTGAAAAATAGCGATTCTCTTCCTCCAGAGTTAGCAGTGCAACAATCTTTATGACTATGTATCAGGTAGCTTTCACTTTAGCAAACACAATACACATGATCAATGTTTGCTGAAAGGAAAACACCAAAACAGTCACTTGATTATACAACTATTCAAAATAACCCAATAGTTTTTAATGCTCTGATTTATTTACATGGTTCCTGGGTTTTTTTGCCCATTGACAGCATTGTCATTTTACACTGCAAGTGTTATCTGTTACTGCATACTTACTAGAGTTAACACATCCAGCTGTCCCACAATGTGCTCCAAAGCACTGTCCAGGGACGGGGAGATGCGTGTTTGCTTGTCCTCATTATGCACAGCTGATCTGCTCTCATACTCTGATTTCCTTTTTGAACTTCTTGCCAAGACTGAAGCAGCGGGCCGGTGCAGCTCTTCAGTTTTGCCATTACCCTTTAATACAGAAACACCATTTGAAGATTCAGTTGGCTTTGCCCTCATTTAAGTAGAACCATCCAATAAGATAGGTAGAAAAGTCTGGCTTCTAATTTAAAAAAAAAAAGAAAAATCATCTATTTGCACATATATGCACACACACAAGGGCCTTCAGATTTGCTTTTTGTACCAGGTCCAATTCATAACACCTCAATTTGTTCTGACCGAAGAGGGAATTCCAGCTGTGATGGATGAGGCAATAAGGGAAATTTCAGCAGCCTTTAAGTACATGTTTCAGGTGCATATGATTGAGGAACTACATGTTCCTCAATGTTCCTCAACTAGAGCTTGAATTAAAGCTCAAATTAATACAATTGCTGAGGGGTGTCTTCTTGAAAAAGATAGCTCACGTTGACAAAGGAATTCACTCAGAGCAGTCATATGGATGAAAAATCTGTATATGTCTAGAAAATCACAAGGGTTCCTTCCAACTTCATAGTACAAAACCTTGTTTAGTTATTTCAGCATAAAAGGTAGTTTTTAGTTGTTTATTCAGTGACATTACTTTTTGAGAAACTGATTACTTCATAAAATAAGAGAAGGAAACAACAGAAAAGACCCACACAATGTAAAGTTGAGAGAAATAACTTTGATGTATAAACATTGCTCCAGGGTGACAGAGCATGATCTTTCCAATCACTTTGTTTTTGTCTGTGCCTTAAAATGGCATTTTTGGGTCATGAAAGGTTAAATCATCACTAATTCATTAGAAGCTCCCTCACAACAACTTTACCTGATTTATTAATGACTTTTTCAGATTTCTTCGAAAACTTCTTCTACCTTCAGATAATTTTAGTTTATTTTTACACTGAAGTAAATTGAGGTAGTTAATATTTATTTTAATTATATTACAAATATCCCCATTTACAAAATAAACCTTTTACATGCTTCTTCCCTCACCACCTTGGGCTTCCCTCAACAGATCCAGACTGCAACCATCATTTTGACAAGACTGGGACTCTCATCACCAGGGAGACCACAAGAAGAGGATCAACAGGACTATCAGAATCCATGAAGTAGTGATATTTTTTCTACTTAATCTGTCTCTCTGTCACTCCTTCTCTTTACTGTACTAAATAAAATCTGTACTATTGACTTTGGCATATGGCCTTGTTTGCACCTTATTTTGGGCAGAGACATCTCTCTAATAAGAACCTGATCATAATAACATTGATGAGAGAAAGCAAAACAAGAGACAAGCTGTGCCCACCATCTACCTGGAATGGCTTTTTATTTTACTTGCAGAGACAGGACCAAACCAAAAATGCCACAAACAAGAGTCAGTAGAAGACCACGGGTCTAGGGTGGGAAATGGCTGAAAGCAGAGACTGTGGTGAGGTTAGAGGGCAAAGAAGAAAGTCTTACCACCCTCTCTGGGTTAAAAGTTCCACTGTGCAGTTAAGTTCTGAAAGGATATATCTCAAGCCCCCAGGCAAGAACCCATGAAGTGCAGAGCATAGGGCTGATAAGGACAGGGGGAGATACCCCTGCATATACTTCAGACCTTAACTTACAATGCTACAAAACCACATGGAACCCTTCTCAACGTTTGATAGTACCATGATATTTTCTGGTATCACTTTCATTGATTTCATTATGAAGAAAGAAACAAATAAATTAACAAGAAGATACCTCCAGTTTCCTTTCAGCTCACCTTTCTGTGCTTGGTAACTAATTTAGGCAAATGAACTAGGCATGTCAAATAATAAACGGCTGATGCAACTACTACTGAAATACATCAGTGATGTGTATGGATGCCAGGTTATGTAAAAAAATAAAAAAGTGTGCTAGACATCAAACTACAGATTTCAAAGATTAAACATCCAAGGGGATGTTTAATATATATAAGGGGATGTTTAATATATAAGGGGATAAAATAAATAAAAACTCCATAGGAGAATAATCTAGTTTCTCACTCCTAATTAGATGATTTAATTACATGTTTTTCTCCAGTACTATGAATTTAATTTTCTTCTCAATATCAAAAATTTTGTTATGTCAACTTCAAATTATTCCAAAGAGTTGTATACTGTGAAGGAGTCACTTGTTAGCACAAAATGAAATAGAATACAAATGACTTGATTTTTGGACAAGGCAGGCAGAGAATTAATTTCCCATTTAATTTTACTTTGCTTTAGCTCCTGTGTTGTGCGAGTAAGATCCAGGTTGGAACCCAGGTCTTCCCAGACATCAATGTCAATAAGCTCATTGCAAATAAACATAGTATCATTTGTCTAATGTTAACAATTACTTAAAGTAATGTTTTGGGAAGTACATTCATTTTCTTGCCTTTGAATGATACAAGTCATTAATTAACACAGTCAAAACAGATGTAACTGTGAACTTCAACTGATAACTCTCTGACTTTGCTTAAAGGCACTATGCTTTGCAAAGTCAGTGTTTTGCAAATTCAGTGCAAATTAATCTTCAAGTACTCAAAATTAATAAAAACAGATTTAACATTCAATGGCACTTAAATTTAAAAATTGTTGATATTTGAAGTATTATGATTTAAAATTAATTTAAATGAATAGAGCAGGAGAGGAAAACAATCTGAGGTTATTAGACATTGCCAAGTTCTAAAAACAGTTCTAGTCTGAGATTGGTCTTTCTCAGTTTCTTTTCAAACAGCATCGCTGCACTTCATACTGAAAATAGAGATTTCAACTTTAGCTCCCACAAAGTGATTACAAATTTTGCTCTTAAACTCAATCTAAATAGATTCTTCCAGCTCAAGGAGGAAAGCTGTCAATTCAGTAAACAGAGTAAATGCTAAGCTAGTAAAAATCTCACCAAACACTTTTTTCTTACAGTAAAATTGATCCAAATTTCAATGCATTGGAAATAGGCTGTGAAAAAATATATTGGTAAACGGCCACCAACACTGCAAGTCAGAGTAGAAGAAAAGTGTTCTTGTAAAAGTCTTCTTGAGATTCTTCTGTTACATTCTCAAAGACTTATGAGTGGTATGCAACATGAAAATACTTACAGAAATAAGGCAAAGACCTTGATATTTGTCAAAACTCAAACATAGACAAGCAAATAATTGCTTGTCTATAATAATATAATTATCAATTATATTATATTAAATAATTGCTTGTCTATAATAATATAAT
>VYXB01008805.1:154119-198958 GCA_013397135.1 Pachyramphus minor
AGTCTGGAGAAGAGGAGGCTTAGAGGTGACCTCATCACTCTCTATAACTACCTGAGGGGAAGTTATAGCCAGGTGGGGATTGGTCTCTTCTCCCAGGCAGTCAGCAATAGGACAAGGGGGCACAGGCTTAAGCTCTGCCAGGGAAATTTAGGCTGGATATTAGAAAGAAATTCTTTACAGAGAGAGTAATCAGGTGTTGGAATGGGCTGCCCAGGGAGGTGGTGGATTCACCATCCCCGGAGGTTTTTAAACTGAGATTGGACATAGCACTGAGTGCCATGATCTAGTAAATGGACTGGAGTGGGACCAAGGGTTGGACTTGATGATGTCTGAGGTCTTTTCCAACCCAATTGATTCTATGATTCTATGAACTGAATTCTGAACTTTCAAAATTGTAAGAGGGAAATTAAATGAGACCATTTCAAATTTTCAGCTTATCTAACTTGTGTCCAAACATATTTCCTTTACCTTTGGATACCAATCACTGCATGTTCAAGACTTTTATTCAGCATAATACTTTATTTTTAAAAAGTTCTTTTTATAGGAAGTTCTTCTATCCACAGTCTATTTCACATGAAGTGTTTCAAGAACTAGATGTTGCCTTTCCTTCAAATTTCCCCCTTTCTAAAGTACTTTAAATACTTTGAATACAATTGATAAACAACAAGTCTCTATGTTGCCAGCAACGTAGTAAAAATGTCTCAGAATTCAAAAAAACAAACTATTCTGAGAGATATCAGAGCTATAGCTTATTTTGAGAGAATAAATTTTTACATGGCAATCAATTTTAAATTGTTACTTCTGAGCAAAGCTAAGAAGAAAATTAAAATGTGTACAGTGTTTCCATTCACAGCCCATTAGTAATACCATGAACTCACATTTGGGCAACTTCATGCACGTTACAAATAAGAAGGAGAAGGAACAGATTTAATAAATCAATAGGAAGTCATTACCATGACATTACCAGCGGATGTTCAGCAGAAAATTAAATTTAGCTTATAAATGATGTCACAAACAGCAAGCCATAATTGCTCATCTTTGTTTTCTGTCAAGCAAAACAGCCAAAACTCTGTGGGTGGTACTTGATCAATTTGTGAAAAATCCTTACACATAACCTTATCACCTCTGCCTGTTCCAAATGTTTTCCCATGAAACATTCACAGAGCAGGGAGACTGCATCCCAGTCTCCTTTTGCTTCATGATGGTTGAAAATAGAATCTGAGTAAATTGCATCCATATATATAAAGATGTCTGAGCAGTTTTATTTATAGAGATAAAAAATTCCCTCAAAGGAAAAAAAAAAAGAAAAAAATACAAGTCTCTGTCACTCAATTGGATATCAACAATCTCCAATCTTATAAGAGCTACAAATTTGGAAAATCTCATAATTAAGATGGGCTTAACGAAAAAGTGACATTGGTAACTTTCCGAATGAATCACAAAAATTGGCATGGTCTGCTTTTTAAAAATAATCACTTAAATTGTGAACACATGGTACATTTGTCTACTAATACTAAAACGTTTCTGATACCGTGATTAAAACAAGTACAAACAATTAGTCATAAGTGGGGCATGATGCTCAAACAGACCGGAGAGCAAAGGCATAACAGAGTAGTCTCCCACCTTATCAGACCTTGATTTCCTGTGTCTTTTGGTTATTTGAAATCATGGGAAGTTTCTCAGAACTAATAGTACTATCATTATCACTGCTTTTTTCCTCCTCTTGTGAACCTACTCTCGAACAAAAATGGTTCACCGTGGATATGCTAAATTTAACTGCTTGGGATTTGGTTTTTCCTCTGGTTTTGTTTGTTTGTTTTGTTATTGTTTTTGTAGGCCATAATTATTCACAGATCACTTCTATTGCTTTGAAATTATTTTTTTCAGTCAATGAGAGGCTCACATAAAACAGAGCTCTCTGGTCTATTAGGCTAACACTAAGTATGTTAAACCGCTCTTTGTTTTATCAGTTCCTACTGAAGAAAACTTCCCTGTAGTTTCAGCTGATAACAGCACTCTTCATTTCCTCTCCTCTTGCATGCACATGAATCAGCACAGCAACAACCTGCCATGTGCCAACTGTGGCTTTCTGCCCCTGCTATCTGATGAGTTAGTTCTGGTATCATCTATTTGAAAATTTTACTTGATGTTTTGCATTCA
The DNA here is from genome assembly GCA_013397135.1 of Pachyramphus minor. Taxonomy (NCBI): domain Eukaryota; kingdom Metazoa; phylum Chordata; class Aves; order Passeriformes; family Tyrannidae; genus Pachyramphus; species Pachyramphus minor. The sequence goes on from VYXB01008805.1 coordinate 156,280, forward strand.
AGCAGTAAAATACAGATAAACTAATTGATGCATCTAAAACAAAGTTCTACTAAACATTTCCAGTTTGAGCAGTCCTCTTTCAGAACTTGTGCAGATGGAATTTTGCACTTAATTAAAAGTCTTTCATGTCATCTTATGCGCTTGAGTCTTCTCCAGCTCTTAAAAGAATGCCTAAGCTAAACCCAAAAATCTAAAGCACTTAATGTAAGTGCATCACATCCAATCTGACTTGGAAATACCATGAGGCACCACTGAAGGTAGCACACCCTTCAGTTTAGAACCTGACCACCACTAGTGCTATCAGGATACAAACTCACAGCCAACAAACCAAGCCAGACTATCAGACTGTAATCTTTAGCAAAACAGGCACTTTCACCTAAAATGGAATAGCACTTCAAGTCTTGAAAACAACAAATTTAGCCTGACACTAACTGATTTTATAGAGGCCACAAGGCCAGTACAGCACCATGAAAACTAGCTTGCCAACTTTGGTGGGGTTTTTTATATTATTATCTGTACAAAATTGACTGAAATCCTGATACACTTACAGTTATGGTCTGATTAATCATATTTATTTATTTATTTCTATCAGGATTCCTATATTAAATTTAGCATTGCTGTGATGGCATGAAATAATAAAATCTGTTCACAGGCACATCTCAAGATATCCTGAATAGATATCCTGAATAGTTTTATGCAAAGAAATTATATCATACTTTACAACAGTTTTTTCACACCTATAATGAGAAACTGGCTACATGGTTTTCTTATGTCAGTTTTTTCCCAGAGTGCTGCTCATGGTCTGAGAAAACACTGTAAAACAGAGTACATTCAATGCAATTAGTATTTTGCAATTCCACACATACAGAATCTAGTACAGAACAAAAATATTTTCTTCATATTGCATTCATTTAAAGAAAGTACAGAAAAAGAATCAAAAATAAGCCCTGTTTGCTCCAAGAAATAGGGAAAATATTTCTATGTCCTTAATGAAAACTCATAGAAGTCCACAAATATTTGAGTGCATCCAGTCAGAAATAAATAATATTTCTGATTTTTTTTTCTAAACTCTCAGATCATCAGTAATAAGCTTTACTTAAAACCAGGTAATTTTTTCTCTTTTTAGTTTGCTCATTGATGTTAATTTCTAACAACAATACTTCCCTGCATCAGTTTAAGCTTTTAGAAAAAAATAAAGATTTCCCCCCACAAAACAAGCAATACTGCCAAAATATTAACTATTGATAATTATAAACAAAACCCAAACAAACAAACAAAAGACCCAAAGCAAAGCACGTCATGAACATACAACACAAACTAGACAGAAATCATTGGAGGTTCAATTGCCAAAGGTAAGAATCCCCTGCCAGGAAGTCAATTCTAAAATAACAGTGCAGGAAGACCATATTCAAACACTTTCATAAATTATAAAATTTCTTGCACCACAGGCACTAAAAAATAGCAATACAGCCTATGGAAAAAAAGCAAAGGAAGGTAGAAAGTTACTTTCAGTATATCTTCAGCTTCAGCAAGAAGCTTTGCAAAGCAAAGGACAAATAACATGAAACTACAGAAGCATTTCCACTACTTACAATTACAAAATAAAACAGACAGTTTTAATTTAGGCAAACTACTTTGGACTGCATATGTATATATCCAAGGGAACATCTTATAGGTGAAATCAAGGTTCAAGTGATGGTTTTTTTACCCATATAGAGTCCTAATAAAAAATTATATTACACACTCTGCTTGAACTTCTTACCCATTCTAGGACAAGGAAAAGCTAAAGGAGGGCAGGAGGAATACTTGTAACAGAAACTGGAAACATAATGAAACATTTAGTAGAAATGAAGTAATGATAGAAATTTAATAACCCTATTTGGACAAGGGCTTCTTTCTATTACTATAAATAGACTATTTTGCTATATTTAATATTACAAATGTTAATTAATAAAAACAGAAGTAAAAAACCCCCAAACCCTAGGACTTTTCCAGCATGTTGGCAAACTCCCTATACTTCAAGTAGCAGATTGTGGAGGTTCACGGAGAGCATCAACTACATGGCGGGAAGGAGGCAGGGTTAACTTGAGAGTGTGAAGGAGAGTACAGCATCCTCACCAGGAACATATCTACTCAGAGAAATGACAGCCATTCTTCTGAATTGCTTGCTCATGACTCCTTCCTGTCCTCTTCCCTCCACTTAAGAAGCTGACTTAAAGTCTTTAGACCAATAGCTAGCTAAATAAATCTGAACTTTACAAAGAAACAATACCTGGTAACATCACAATTTATCATACAGAGTCTTAAATTTTATATAAGGGACAGCTCTTCATCTATCTCATTCAAATGCCTGGTGAAGTCACCTAGTATATCTGTACTCCAAATGAATTTACAATGAAGTTCAACAAACCCAGAGGTATTTCTCATTCTTGAAGGTATGTTTACTCCTCAGAAGAAAATAAAACAAAACCACATACTTTACAATATGCAATTGATTTCTCCTAGATAAGTGTCCAATAATTAATCTGTTGGGGCAAAACTAATCTTGATACAGTTATGCTGTATGTAAATTATAAGAGTTGAAGGAACATACTTCTGTCTTAAACCCCACCTCTAAATAAGGATGAACAAAAAATCACTGAGGACAAAATCCTTTAGAGGCAAGACTCTTGCCAGGACAAGAAGAACTGAACAATATGAGTAATGTTGTCCCAAGCCACACAGAAAGCTGAGAAGGTCTGCAGTCCCTGCACTCCAGTCTGCACAGACCAGGGGTCTGATGCTTCACAAAGGTGGGAGGCTGATGCAGGGTAAACCCAGCCCAGAGCTGCCTGTGCTGCAGAGCCTCCCTCCATACACTGACAGGTCCTACATTAGCAGAGCCCCCTGCTGTAGAGGGAGCACACAGGAGCTGTTCGCCAGCCCATCCACAACTATATACTCATATATGTAACTACACACAATTTACTCCCAAAGTTACAGGTAAAGCTAACAGAAACTCCCTTCTGCAGCACAGCTGCACCTGTACCAATGGTTTCTGCCAGGATAACAATGTCAATGCTATAGTATGAATTTTTTCTTTTTGCTACTTCATACCAACATAACAGACATAACAACATACCAACATAACTTTGTTGCATAGACAAACCTAGACTGCCTCCTGTTAGGGGATGCTGTGAGCTGTGATCTGGCAACTCTGACTTCCCTTCAGAGAAGGGCTAACAACAGGTGGGTATAGCACTTGACCAGGTGGCTATCCTGGTAACAATACAACTGGCTTTATACTCCTATTGCTTCTGTGGAGCAAAAAATCCCCTCCAATTCAAGTTATTTAAAAGAAAATACGAAAGAATAAAAAGTATTAGAAATTAAGTTTGGACTCCGGATTGCTAAATTAAATCTAACACCAGTACAATTGCTTGAAGACTTTGCCAAAGAGACAGATGCTACTATTAGGGAAAGAAAAAAAGAAAGCGCAATATTTCATAGCTTGGAACTGAAATCCCATGACTACACCCATGAACAAAATATTTTACTACATAACAGTATGTAATAGAGTACTCTATGTAATACAGGAAACACTCAGCAGTTGACCAAGGCTTTTGCTAATAAAGTGTTACACCTATAATGGATGATGAAGGTTTGAAGAGGACATCAAATACTTCAATAATAGTGTCACAAAAAACTCCCAAAAGGATAAAATGAAGCTTCAAAATTTTCACTGAAAAGTCAAATTTATGTGTTTTTATTAGGCTTCATATAATACCTGGAGAAAGTAGCAAAAGTCTACACTAAGCTATTTCAGTGCTCAGTATTATATGCTGAAGCTTTGGACAAGCTGTCTAATTTTTCCAAGTGAAAACAATACTCAGTGCTGCTATCTGAGTTCAGAGCTGGGATTTTTAAAAATTGCTTTAATAGCACCAGCATAACTTTATATTTAAGTCAGTGGAGTTTTTACAATTTACTGTGATAGCAATCAAATTAGGGAACTGCAGAAACTGAGAAATTTGAGAATTGCATACAAATATCCAAGAAATGTTAACTTCAGAGTGGTCTGACATGCCTGTTACACTCTTGAAAAATTCTTTATTTTAATTAGCATTCTATTACAAACTTCAGTCAAAATACACACCTTTTCCAGAACCAATTAAAATGCTAAATGTGTTGGCACATAAGACTGATATATAGGTTCTGCTTGGCTGTATTAAAATGGAATTCAACAATGATAAAAATTACAGTTAAAGCTGTAAGGTTGCCAATAATAGCTTTATTTTGAAATAGTTCATAATTTTCTCACCTTGTTGGCTGTGACAGTTGGAACTTTGAGGAAACTAAAATAAACTTCTTCCTGATTTAGGAATATGATCTGTAGTTCTCCCAGTCCATTTAAATCAGAATTATAAAAAACCCCAAACACCTAAAAATCTCTGTGATTAGCTGAGAGAGTGGGTTTCATTGCTCAAGCTACCAGGATCTAAAGATTTATATTCTCCCTGTTTGACACTTGATATTTGTATTTTAGCCAATTTCTTCTTACCTCAAGTGACAAATACTAACAAGCCACTGGACAGTTAGTCACTGTCAGCACGGGATAAATGGCAACACCGCTCTGACTGAATTTAGGTGGTCAGGGCAGGAGGAAAGACAGGGATAGTGGCTGACTCAGAGTTACAATTTCAATAACATTTGGTATTCTTAAATTTCACAGAAACACACTACTAGAAGAGGTCTTGATCACTGAAGCTGATCCTCAGGGACGAGGAATTTGCATCTACACCATTCTCATTGAATAAGCTCTTATTTTAGAACAGACAACATCTCTCATGGTGAATTTCTTCTATTATTATTTAAATTTTAATGATTAATGTCCAAAAATACAGAAAAAACTAGTTTATATAGATTACGTTCTAGCCAAGAGAAAGGATAAAACCTTCCCATTTCTGCATCAACAGATGCTCTTAATGTCACAGTGATCACATCTACAATCCTGTTGACTTTTGTTAAAATAGAGAGATGGATAAAATGGATAGACAGATAAATAACAGAAGTAGTCAGTTAAAATGTTGGGCTTTGTTCTTCATTTCTGCAAATTATGCTGGGACAAAGTCCCTTTTTTCCTTAGTTTTTTACGTGAGAACATCTTCATATTGTTAGTGATGTGATACAACTGGCTATTTTGCAGTCAGCTTTCCTTCCTGCCAACCCAAAAGAAGATGGTGAGGGGGAAATCTAGTACAAAATCTTGCCTCTCTCAGCAGCAAAGTGTTACAAGGCCAACAACTTGAGAAAGCCCTGCTTCATGATTCTTATAGGATTCCTCTGCCACTGAGCTGCAGAGCGGCAGTTGGCAAACCCAGCTGAAAGAAAACAACCTGGTCTAGTGTCCACAACAATTCACAACTTCATGTTCCAGATTCAATTGCTGTCACACCTTTTTAGTCTTTCTTTAAATAGGAGAAAACTCCACTTACATGTTCTATTCTCTTTAGAGATACTTATGTGACCAGAAAGCTGAGGTACTACAAGCAGATATACAGCTCAAGATAAACAAGAGCGATGCTTGCTCCTTCCTTCAGCAAGGTGCAACATCTTCTGCACAGCAGAGCTTATGCAGAAAAGGCTCACTGTGGACTGGCACATCTCTGCATTTAATGTAGAAAAGTAGAAAATAATAATGTAATTTATGACTTTTTAAAAATAGAGCATAATATCTCATAGGGTAGTAAAAAAGAATATATACACTTATTTATATATAAATATCTCCTTAGAATATAAGGCTATACATAAAAGGTTACATATTATTTTTATATGTATTTTCTATATATCTGAATTTTTTCTATGTGTGTAATAAATTACAGCTCTGTCCCCTATAATATAAAGAGCGCAAAAACTCTGTGCGTGTGTGTGTATATATATTAGGAAAATATATATATATATATATATTAGGAAAATAAATGGAAAACACTAAATAAAGGGTTTACCACTTGAAGATAAATACTAAATTCCTCTGGTTACAGTGCATTATTTTAGTAATACACCATCCAGATGTAACACCCATGTAACTCTTCTGCATACATTCCATATTTAATTATGTTTGCTGTCACATTATTAGCATTTGTGGTGTGTTTGGCGCTTTTTTGTTGTTGTTTTTAACAGCCACACAAAACATTAACATTAGTATTCTCCATGTATTCAAAATGGGAAACATATGACAACACAATTTTATATATATATATATATATATACTATAAGTCATTGTTTAACTTATTGGTCTAACATACAAAACATGCCTTGGAATTCTAATTTGTGTTAGTGACATCCAGATCAAAACCACCACAATCTAAAACAACAATCAGTATCAATTGTCTTTATACAAGTCTATTAATTCAGTATATTCATGTATGAATGCTGTATGAAAGTCCTGACCAAAAAAACAAATGAATCTACATTGCCAATATTTCTTTTTGGTGTCAAGGAACATCTGTTGACGTGACTAATCACACTGGCAGACCAAACCAGGAGCATCAGTATGTTGCACAGACAGGACTGAAAGCCACAGGTACATAAACAACTTGGAACTGAACACAAGGGTAGAACTTGCTCATGTCACTGTATCTCAATAACCTACCACATGCCACTTTCCACTTGTGGAAAGTCCTCTGATTAGGCTGGGACAAAGAGAAACAAGAAACTTTTATTCTATTCCTGCTTGCCATTTGTTTGGCATTGTGGTCTGATGCTTTACTGAGCAACAGAACAGAACAGAAATTTTAAGATTCTTAAAATTCACCACGAATTTCAAACTAAAGTCCTCTTGATGATGATTCTCTTAAGGATGATTAAAGTTGCAGTCTCTCTACATCTTTTATGGTTTTAGAAAAAACTCCATTATTCCTGTTAATATTATGATCTTTTACAACTTCTGAAAGATCACTTTGGTATTTTATTGCAGCAGCCTGGTGATAGCAAGAATCTATGGAATTGTATGTCTACACAAGGTACAAGAGGATGTATCATTTCTCATACTCTAGTGAAAATACAGCATCACTGGCACTCCCAGTCTTCTATGTCCCTGCATCTTAAGGAAAATAATTGATAATAATAATAATGGACAACATTAATATAAGTATTTTCTAGAGATCAATCAAGCTAAGCACTTACTACAGATAAGACACATAAAAAGCGGCAGCTCAGGTTTTAAAATGCGCTTGGGCTCCCCTGTGCTCATCTCCACGTGGCACTTTGAAAGAAAAGCATGTTTCTCTAAAGAGCTTGGTTGATATATANGACCAAAAAAACAAATGAATCTACATTGCCAATATTTCTTTTTGGTGTCAAGGAACATCTGTTGACGTGACTAATCACACTGGCAGACCAAACCAGGAGCATCAGTATGTTGCACAGACAGGACTGAAAGCCACAGGTACATAAACAACTTGGAACTGAACACAAGGGTACAACTTGCTCATGTCACTGTATCTCAATAAACGACCACATGCCCATCTTGTGGAAAGTCCTCTGGTTAGGCTGGGACAAAGAGAAACAAGAAACTTTTATTCTATTCCTGCTTGCCATTTGTTTGGCATTGTGGTCTGATGCTTTACTGAGCAACAGAACAGAACAGAAATTTTAAGATTCTTAAAATTCACCACGAATTTCAAACTAAAGTCCTCTTGATGATGATTCTCTTAAGGATGATTAAAGTTGCAGTCTCTCTACATCTTTTATGGTTTTAGAAAAAACTCCATTATTCCTGTTAATATTATGATCTTTTACAACTTCTGAAAGATCACTTTGGTATTTTATTGCAGCAGCCTGGTGATAGCAAGAATCTATGGAATTGTATGTCTACACAAGGTACAAGAGGATGTATCATTTCTCATACTCTAGTGAAAATACAGCATCACTGGCACTCCCAGTCTTCTATGTCCCTGCATCTTAAGGAAAATAATTGATAATAATAATAATGGACAACATTAATATAAGTATTTTCTAGAGATCAATCAAGCTAAGCACTTACTACAGATAAGACACATAAAAAGCGGCAGCTCAGGTTTTAAAATGCGCTTGGGCTCCCCTGTGCTCATCTCCACGTGGCACTTTGAAAGAAAAGCATGTTTCTCTAAAGAGCTTGGTTGATATATACGGATATAAATAATAAACACTTTGCTAAAGTTTAATGAAGTCATTAATGAAACACTGAATTAAGTGCTATCTGCCAAGGTACAGGTAAGAAATATAAACCCAACTATGCTAAAAGACATGTAAAACAGAATATCACACTGTTACATGCCCTTTGCCAAGTTCATTTGACTAAAGCTAAACGACAAATGATCAACAGTACAGTATCAGCTGTGAGAGGTAGTGGTCTAGTCAAGATGTGGACATGCCACAGTCAGTGGGATATGGAAGAATGTACAACCTGTGTGCTGCACTCCATACTTGATGTGAAAATGACAGTAAAATGAAAGCAGTTGGCACTATTAATCCCAGATCAACAGCTGGCATTCCAATCCTAAATGTCAAATTCCTGTTGGGGATTTAGAGACTTCACAGATAAAATATACTGTTGCTTTTTACAACTGTAAAAGGCAGAATAATACCATAAATCAGAAGTGATGAAACACAGCTGATTTGGATAAATGAAGGTCTTAGCAAAAACTCTATACACATTAGAATTAGGAGCAATAAAAAGGACATTTTAGCTCACTTTCCTAAGGAAACGATGCTGAGGCTATCATTTCTGTCTGCTTGTCCCCAGACCTCACTTATAGGTTTTGAAGTTGTTGCAGATGTAAGACAGTCTGGTGGAGGAAGAGAAATCCTAGAGGGAGTTGATTTCATACAAGGTCCCTGAGAACAGACTGCTGGCTAAAGGAGAGAAATCAGTAAGTAACACATGGGGAGAAAGGCTCTGGCATAAGTTTACACACTATTGGACACCAGAGATTGCATGAGGCAAACAGAACTTATAATTACTTCAAAGCAAGAGAAAAGTCTCAAATAAAACCTTACATTCAGCTATGAAACAGATTTATAGGAAGCAAGGCAAACACAATTTCTATAACTCAAGGATTATTTGTACTTTACAAATATCAGAAACAAGAGAAGTCCCAACAATGGCACATTTATTAGCTAGAGACGTTAAAGAATTATCCATAATTTTTTTTACAGTGGTTAATGAAGTATTTTTATCTTCCATTTCAGAAGATAATAAATGCTGCTATGGGATTTCTGGCAAAATACTTTCTATTCCAACTGTAGCAAAAAATACTATTAAACAATTTACACTGCATATAAATACTTTTATATCCTGGATTACACAGTTTGAACTCAATGGCTTTGAAATAACAAGGCAGGTAATGATACTTAATATAAAATGGAATACTTAATGTAAAAATGGAAAAAATACCAGGGGAGCGGGAAAGCTGAAATTCCATCAGTAATCAAAAAGAATAAATAGGATAATTGTGTGGTCACAGGTCACAATCAGTTTGAGAACTGTGTCGGGAAAAAACCCCTGAAAAGTTGATTTAGGACACATATAGCAAGTATTTAAGGCCTAATGTCAAGCAAGTCAGTATGACTCGAGAAAAAAAGAAACAAAAAGAAATGATCTGTCAAACTGAAGACCTCTCTAATGAAATATTTGGTCAAACTGTTCCTGATAAAAGTATTTTTTTAAAAAAAAATCTGTAATATGCACGCCACAATTTTGTTAACACATTTTAGATTGTAATGTAGCATGAAGTCAATTATCTAGCTAGTGTTTCTTCAAAAACAGTTAAATCAGAAAGTTATGCAGAATTATGCTGGCTTTAGTGATTCCACTGAAATCTGGTCTTGTTTTAATCCCATAGAAAACATACCAGCAATCTGGAAAATCAAGTTTACAGGCAACACAAAAAGGCATCCCGGAAACCACTGAAACAGTCAGGGTTACTTGGCAATCTGACTTCATTCAGCTGTCAAAATGCAACCTGATGAACACATACAAGACATCAGAGAAGAAGACACTACAGAGTAATATGCTATAAAAAGCAGACGTGTTGAAAATATCTACAATTACATAATATATAACTGAGAGAAACAATGAACCTTTGATGTGATCAGGTTATTGAGCGAAGAATTACAGTATCTTCTTACATGCAAGTAGCTAAGACTACTAAGCAAATAGTATTGAACTATTCCACTACACTAGCAAAAATTGGAAGTATGGACACTGAATTCCTGTCCTAAGAGTTACGTAAAAAATGAGGAAACACCTATAAGAATTAAACATGTCTTGGAAGAGTAATCTTTTCAATGAGGAACATTTGATATTGGTTTATCTAAGCATTGGTTAAGGATGAAGTAATTCTTTTACATCTCCACGGCAAGAAAGGAGTCTTCTTTCACAAATAATACACAATAGCTAACTTGGAGTTTCACTGCGATGCCTGTGGGTGAGGTATCTGACACGCAGTGTGGAACTTGCATCTTGGCATTCAGGAAGTGCAATCTCCACACAGGTAGAAGACAGAATCTCTCTATCCCTACCTCCCTTCTTCACATCAACTGAAACTGCTACAACCAGAGTACCATACTGTGAGGACATACACAGAGAAAAAAAGAACAAAATCCAAACGAATCAAACAGCTTTTCAGAACAGTAATGCCATGTATCTTCACTAGTGGTGTCACTCAGAGAGCTCCTGTTCTTTCTTTTTCCTCAAATACTATTTATTGCAAAATGCATAAGGGAAACAGAATCCAGTGTGTCTTCCAGAAGACCCTCATCACTAACCATAGACTGTTTCTCACTTGCTTTCCTTTGATGTCATATACTTTCAGCTTTTACTTTACATTGCTTTTAATTCAAGCAAAAGAATGGAGCTGCCTCCGTTCAGCCTCTGCCTGTTGTTTAGGTTACAGCTATGCAGAGAGAAGAAAGCAAGCTGAATCCTCTTAGGCTGAGAAAACCCAAAACTGAATACAACACACCTACTGTCTGAACAAAAAGAAGTCATTACTACCACTCCCTTTGCTCATATTTTTTCCATTGCATCTTAAGAAAGATGATGCTCAGCTGTGTCATGCCTGTAACGTATCTGTATGTGTTACAGCACAATCACATTGGATACACAGCTCCATGGACATCATCCAATTCAGTCAGGCTACAGCAGTGCTAACCTTCTCCTTAATCTCTAAATAAATTTTTCTCATTATTTCCTTTGTGCACGTATTCATGTTCAGACAGCTGAGCAGATCAAGGAATTGACTTGGATGGAATTAACCAAATAAAAACAGTTGTTAAGTTAAAACAACTGTGAAATCATCCTTTAGCTTTGTCTTACTTAATTTCTGACCCCAGAAGTGTTTTGGTGGAAGATACAAGCCAACATACTTCTAAAGTGTTTCTATATCAAACACCTACCTGATGAAGGAACATTTTTGCCCTTATTGCTGAATTTTATTTGAAAAGTCTCAGTCTCTCAGTCCTATGTAATTTTTGAACCTGACTCAGTGTTTCCACTATCTCACATTAAGCAAGTAACTACATTTCTTCCTACAAACTAGACAGTAATGCAGCATGGCTTCAAAGAGAGATGTGTTGTATTGGAAAAAGTGATATGTTTGGAAAACACTCAAGCAAGCTTTTAGGCAGAAAGCACCCTCTGGGTTTAGATATTACTGTACTCTAAGTGATAAACAGAATTTGCTAGCACTTGTTCAAGCATTGTCATTTAGAAAAAAATAAGAAAATATTTAAGGAGTATTAAAGTGCTTGCTTTTGTAAAAAACTTCCATTAACAATTTTGAACAACATACGGGTTTTATATGTATATAAATTTCATTTTGTAGTGAAGTTTCTACCACACAGTTGCAAGCATGCTGTGCTCAACTTAGACTCCAGCAGTATTTAGGAACAAAGGATAATTCAAGGGCAGTAGTTTAGCTTTAATATCTTGTTTTCTGACATACTTCATCTGTAGCCCAGCTTTATTATGCAACTTAAGATAAAGAAAAATAAAACCTTGCAACCTTGTCTAAGAGAGTCATGCATTACCTTGTTTCTTAGTGACACAAAATGTGCAATCTCAGAACTATTAAAGTCCCATGAACACTAAGAAGTTCCAAACTTAACTTGTGTTACTGCATGAAAAAAAATTAAAACTGGTGCTTACAGGGAAACAGAGCTATTGAATGATTTCATTAACTTCCATTAAGCTAAATGACTCAAAAATGGCATTTAGATCACTACTAAATCATCATCTTGGTCAGCAGGAAGCTCATTACAGACTGACAATCCAAGTGACAGAAACACTTTTTTACAAGTGCTAGAGTAGTAATTTCCTGTGTGAAAGGCTTGTTGCTGTTCCTGCATTCCTCAGGGGACACTTCTTCTCAGAGGATGTTACTCTTCCCCAGGAAGAGGAAGGAACCAGTTGTTACTGGATGTGTGGGCTGATAGCTGTCGGGCATTTTCTGCATGCCGCAGAATCAGCTGTGAGAACTGTGAATACAGCTTAGATTTCCAGTTGAAGCAGAGAACACTGCTTGAGCAGACAAGGTCAGAGTGTACATGTAATGTATCTCAGGAAACTGAAAGAGAAATAATACCTGGAACTTCCATCCTTTTAGTTCCCAGAAATGTGCTAATTTACTAAAGGAACAATATACAGACATGGATCAATCTGAAAAGCATGCCTGAAGCACTGCACTGTTGCCATGAGGAAGACCCTATATGAAGTAAAATTTTGCAAGCTCTAAAAAGGCAGTTATCTGACAAAAACTGTGTATGTGTGTAATTTTTTTCCTGTTAGGTCCCTCTCCTGAACTTCCTGTTCTGTAGCAACTCAAGCTGTCTCCCTGTGTGCCGTGACATTGTTACAGGGTGGGTCACCAGTAGCTAGTCCATGCCTATTCCAGTGTCACTGAATTCAGTGTCACATCCCACTGGCTTTTTCTTAAGTTACATCAATAATATATTATTCTAACTGCTTATTTCCAAACTTCATTAAAAAAACAATCCAGCAACTATTTGATTCTAAAATTACGAGGGACACAGAATAGTGACATACAAATAAACAGTACAATCTCATAAGGTACATTTCCTCAGGAAAGCAGGCTAAAAATAGTAAAGGAAATATTCTTGCACTCTCTAGTGCCCAAATGCAGAATTTAGTCTCCAATGAAAACTTGACTTTCTCTCAAGTTCCAGTTCACTCAGAGAATATAATGAAGCCTATTAAGGAACACCAGGACATGTATTATTAGTTAATTATGTAGAGGCACAACGTATTTCCTGCTCTCTCCTTGTAAACCAGCAATTACGTGCTGTGTTAGAATATCATCACTGTAAAATGCAAGGACCCTTTGGATCATGCTCCTCTTTTATTACATTATGTTGAGTTCACCTTCAAGTATTCGATCTTTAAGCTTTATTTGATGCTAATGGTATCAAAGCTTTGCGTTTAAGATTAAGTAAACAAATCTTTTTTAAAATGCCTGCGCCTCTACAGTGGCTCAAAATGCAAGTTTAGAAGTTCATTGTTCAATATACAAAACACTTCATCTTTTTGGCACTTATGACAGAAGAGGAGTCATTTTGTTCACATACACCATATCTTCTTCGGAAGGCTCTTTGCTGGGCAACAGAAGAAGCTGTCTCTAGTGCCTCATGGTTGTTCCAGATGGATTAGGTGTAGCCTTTGGGAGGAACGGGAGAGTTCTCTTCCCTGAGAGCAGCTGAGTGTGTTCAGCTGCACAGCTGTGGGGAGCAGGCAGCCTATCCTCCTCCACCAGCCCCACACACTGTACCTGCCTAGCATGCAAAGAGTAGAAAGGTCTGTCTAAAGTGTGCTGAAAGCCAAGATGATACTAAAAATTGCCTGTCTAAAAGTAAGATGGGACAGAGAGAGGGATTCATTTGCAAAGACACAAAAGCACAGTTCTTATTTTTATTCTGCTGCACTGAACACTTCTGAGTTCCTCTATTTACAGTATTTATTCTATGTTTGTATAAAGACTTAGCATGAAAGATTCAGAGCCAGTTTGAGAGTTTTCTGGTATGCTCATCTATGGAGAAGGTGCAGACGACTTGACCTCAAAACTGAGGAAATAGTGTGAAAAGACCCTGTTTCTCCAAATTTCATTTTGGTTTGTGATTGGGAGTTCAGGGAGTTGACAGTTTGTTCCAACACAGATTTACTGGTAACCAGAAGAATGGCAGTATATGAAAACAATCCACAGCTATTAAGGGAGTGTCCTTTCTTATTTCTGTGTCTGGGAGCAAGGAAGGCAAGGAAGAGGTTGGGAACTGTCAATTTTTATCAAAGCCCCTTTGCTGCTGGGATCAATCCTCAATGCAGAGCTCATTCTAATTGGCAATTGAGTTTTGGACAAAGAACAAAACCAGGACACTTCTCTTTTTCTTCAATGGTAATGATTCCAGTCAGCCTTTCAAAAATGTATTTGTCATGCAAAAATGAATTTCATGCAATGATCAGAGGTTAGGTGAAAGGCTAAATGTCTGAGGTCCCAAGAAAACTTGATATCCATGGACTACAGAAAGCTGTTGGGCTTTTGGCTGAACTACAGCAAGCAGTAAAGCCAACTACTCTGCACAGTGAAGTGACATATGGGTTTTGTTCTACTGGCTGTTTCCTTCTGAATTGGACTCGGGCCCCAGAGGAGACGATTTATGTATAAAATTGCTATTATTTCCTTTCTTCCTTTTCCCCTCCCCTTAAGCTCACTGAAGACGGTTGGTGTTTATTTCCATATAAGTCTGAAGCCAGGAAAAGATGTAAAACAGAATAAATTTGACATTGCATAACAAGGAAAATATTCAGTGTTTTTAGCTTTTAAAAAATAGCATTTAAGATATAATTTCTATTGTCATCCTCTCCTACAGGATTCTGGAGTTGTAATAAGCCATGCAAGAAAGAGACATTCCACCAAGATCTTTTTAAAATAAGTTTCCATGAGGAAGAATAGTTAACTAAGCCTTCATGTATACAGAAATGGAAGAATAGATGCAAATTTTGCATTCATAATTGCTGTCTTTCCAAATATAGAGGGTATTTTTTTAGGTTGTGGGGTTTGGGGTTTTTTTGTGTTTAAAATAAACACAGAGAAAAGCATGTCAAAAAATCCCTAAACCCTGAAATACATACTGCAAAAGCAACATTTACAGGACAAATGGAAAGTACAGATACTTCTACTTTTTGCATCAAGACACCCACTACAAACGCAGTACAGACAAACCTTTTATTTTAAAACTTAGTATGTTCTTTTTGATCCAAACAGAAACAATGCGTATCTTTCCTCACTCAGTAATTAATCCAGTCTTAACTCTGTAGAAGTTGTACTGTAAACAAAAAATAAGCGTGTCGGGTTTTCAGTGTTAAATAGCACTGGAAGAGAAAGAACAGCAAACATCTCCCAGCCAGCGCAGACATTCTGACTTCCAGATTACAGTACATTGCTTTGCTTCCTCCAAATCCTGTTTACATGAGCAAGGTCATGGGATGGAACATTAAAAAGCCTCTACAGTGATTTCCTGCTGCTGTCAGTAAAAACTACAGAGACACCATCAACTTTCCCTTGTTCCCAACATCTTATCAGGGACCGGAGGTTACCAATGTATTGCCTTACAGAATTGAAAAAAAAACCAAACTCCCTTAAGACTAAAACTAAGATTGGAGGATGAAACAGGAGGCAACAGTCCCAAAGGGAAAGAAAACTTCCAACTTTTCCTTTTCAATAGTTCAGAAATTAAGCTTAAGTTGCTTGAAACACAGAGAAGAACTGATGGGAGAGAGGCAGTAATGCTTTCAGTCTTCAGTGTAACAGAAAGGAGAAACACAACCCCCAGCCCCCAAACCCTGACTCCAATTCAGTGAACATTTTACAGTGCAAAAGGCTAGAATGCACATAATTTCTAGTAACTGCAACATATGAAGACTCTTATGATTGGAAATGTTTGGGCATTGCACAAATACTAGTTAGCTAAGCATACATGGTTCATTTTTACACTGGTTTCAGTAATACACAGGAGAAGTGAATAAATGAATCATCAAATTCAAAGCTATTTCCTAACCATAATAATATACAGGAGGTTCTTAATGCTTTTGTAATTGTAGTCCAGAAGAAAGCAACTCTATATGAAGATCACACTGAAGTTTTTCCACTGACACAACCACCACATTCCCTTCACTAGGTTTACAAAGGAATTTGCCTCAGTGTGAATCTGAGATGGGAAAAGGTTTTTTCATTATGTTCAAAAAGATTTGGCCTTAGAACTAAGCTAGAATACAAGCTGAAAAGATAAGCTGTTTACAATTCAGGTAGTTCAATAATTTAATTGTTTTCTAGTGAAATCTCTATGAGAACATTCATATCTGCATATCTTAGCTTAATCTTTAAAGAAAGAAAATACAACTAAATTAAAAAAAACATGTCAACAGGCATTTTAAGTGGGGAAGCTGTGATGAATTGTTGGTTTTGATGAAGCAAGAAATTAAAACTCCTTAAAAAGAGGAGGAGAAGTGGGAAGAAGAGATAATACCAGTAATTTTTTCATACAGCTACAGCTCAAAAATATAAATGGACTGCAAAGAAAATATCTAAACATATATTTTAAATTCATAATAAAGAATCAAGAGTGTTAAATTTTTAAATACTTGTTTTTCAACTCTTCTCCAGGCAGATTATTGTCAAGAATAGATGACAGCGATACTTCACTGCACCTTAAATGTAAGGAGCTGTGTGTCCTGTTTTGGTCTTCTTCATCCCAGACAGACAATGACATCCTGGAGCAAGTCCACTGGAGGGTGAACAAGATGGTGAAGGGGCTGGAACACATGATATACAAGCAGAGGCAGATAACCAGGTTTGTTCAGCCTCAAGGAAGAAAGGATACGTGGAGATCTTGATGCCATCCCAAATATCTAATGGGTGGATAGAAAGAAGACAGAACAGATACTTATTAGAGGACCACTGTGAATTAGAGGTAACAGACATGTTGAAAAATAGGATATTCTAGCTATACTATGGAAAAAAAAATATTGTCACCAATCAAACACTAGAGCAAGCTGCCCAGAAAGATGGTGGAATCTCCATTCTTGCACATTATTAACATATGAATGGGAGAAGGCTTTTAAGAACCCGATCCAAGTTAGCTTTGCTTTAAGGGAAAGGTTAGATGAAATGACTCCAGGTATCCCTCTCAATCTATACTATTCTATCATTTTCATTAACAAATCCTCACAGAAGGGAAGAAAAGTAATACCTTTTTGCTCTGTCACAAGTCATCTTAGGGGCAGTAATAGCATATTTCCCATAAAGCAGTAGGACAGGACACAATTCCAGCTGAAGAAAAGATTCTCAATAAGAAGAGACTTGGACTTGGACTAGACTGAGACCTCTGGGCATTTGCCCACTTACTGTCAGAAATTTTGATAGCTATTCAATGAAACATTGCAAGGTTTTGCATCGACTTCCAATCTTCCTGAAGACATCTCAGGGAGATCAACACAGCTCAACTCACTTCCAAAACTTCAGTGTTGTTACTTGAAGAGATGTTGTTACGTGCAGAGAAACTGGGAGTCTTTAAATACTTTGAGACTGTGATCTAGGACAAGCTGTCTCTCTCTGCATCAGTAGAAAAATTAAATATGTTGATTAGCTATTTCCAGTGGTCTAGAGACTTGCCAATGTATTTTTAAGACCCTGCTGCATTACACGCGTGATAAATACACGAACAAGAATCCCTAAATATACCTAAGTGCAGAGTGCATTTTTCTCACTGCAAATATCAGAAGGGCAAAAGAACTCTTTAAGCTAGAGCAAAACACTTCAAAAAGAGTATGTCGGTATAGACAGAACATTCATAAATTAACCTGTCAACCTGATCAAAGACTTTTAGTCATTTGAACAATGTTCTTTAGTAGAAGTAGGACCAAAAATCCATAAACAGCTTTAAAATGGATCTTGGCATACTTGTTGGGAAAAAAAAACCCTGCAGAGCAACTGTCTTTGATAATCAGTAGGAAAAGAGCAACCCATTGGGGTTGGAATCAGAGAGAGAGGCATGAATTAGAAAGATGGGGAATTACACTAGAGGCTGGCAACCTCAAGTTAGAGAAGGATTAAAAAAAATACACAAATAATGCACAAAAGCAATATCATTCAAGTGAGGACAAATTATATCAAGAGGAAATCTGGCAGTGAAGGTGTGATTGGAAGAAATCCAGCATCTGTCCTTCCCCCTTGTTTCTTATGAAGAACACATCAAGCCTGTATAGACGGGGCCTCCACACATTAGGAAAATTGAGCCAGCTTCAGATGAAAAGGTCCAAGTCACTGAGATCCAGAACCCTTTAGAAACAGGACACAGAGGTCTAGGTGGCTGGTCTGATTTAGAAACAGGTGATTATTCCACAAACAGCAGACGTTGGTCATGCAGCAGACAGACACTGGACAGAAAGACGACACTAAAAGACGAACTGGCATTAGAAAGCAGGGAGGACCAGATAGGTTGGCAAAGTTGGAGAAAGTGTTAATGACTATGGGAGAAGAAGGATACTAGTGGCAAGGAAAACATGCAAATGATTCCTGAATTTGTGTCAATAGTGATGTGGAACAGGACAGATGTCTTTAAGGCTACAGTCCATGTAACAAGAATACAGAAATGTTTCCAGATGGAAAAAAATGCAGAGGGTGATGCTAAAGTGCAGAAAGGTGAAAATCAATGATGAATGGTAGATTAAGATATTGGAAAAAAAAAAAAAGGTAATGATTATTGACACAGTCAAAAAGCATGCATTTTGAAGCAACATTTTTATAACGAAGATTGTAAAGACAGACAGCAGTCAAAACAGTGTATCTACTGGGTCAATGTAATCCTACAATGAACTCTGGGCAAAGTTTTGTCAATTGCTTTCATATTAAAAAAATTAATGGAGATTAAGTGATTGATGGATTTATAGGTATGTAATAAAGAATTACAGTATAACTATACATTTGAATTCTGTGATGAGCAGTAAGTAATGAGCAAAGTATTTAAAAGTGATAGGTAGTCAATATACTATATGCACCACAATCCACTACCAGTCAAGCCTACTAGATGTCTTTAAATCTACAAATTACTTTTGACATACATTATCTTAAAGAACCTTCTTTCCATTGTGAAAACACAACAAAACAAATACTAAACATTAAAATACATGAAAATATCACCTCTCAAATACAAGTTATTATATGATTATTTGTTTTGAAGTAGAGGTTTGCTATCAACCTCTGTATCACGAACTTAAAGAATTTTATATAGTACCTTCACAACATAACTTTCTCAAAGCATTCATGACAAAACAGAACAGCAGAAACCACACCTGCTGCCTATTCATATGTGTTAACCCTTCAACCACACAAACTCTTTTTATGGTAACTAAGATCGTTCAAGATACAGTTTATACCTTCACAGGTCCAAATTCAGAGCTAAAAGAAAAATTCTCATTTTAACCTAATTCTAGAACAGCATGTCTTTTAGATTTCATACCAGGAGAGCACATTTCTCCTCCTACGAAACCACTGCTAAAACATTGCCTTCCTTTCCTCCCACGTGCCATACCAATGTCATATGTACAGCTAACATTAGAAGGCTCTAATGCTACCATTCTGTCTTAAAATTTCTTACTTTTTTTTTCCCTCTTAGAGAAACTATTAAATGCCTTAAAAGGAAAAAATTAAAACAGCATTTCTGGAATTGTATCAGCGAGACAGCTATTCTTTAGGTTTCCCGTTATTTGTAGATAAAGGTAGATTTACTGAAAGTGTTTGAGAATAAACCACAAATTTTAACAGTAATATTTAGATGTAATTAGCATGGATTTATAAATAGAATTTCTGTTTATATAGCGGTAAAATTACAGTATAACATGAAAGCTTTGCTATTACACCATCTTCTGGTTAGGCTTGGGAACTATGACAGAAAGCTTAAGTTGAGAATTTAGGATATTGAGCTCTGAGCACTAGACAATTGTTAAAAAACATATTTCATTCATAGTGACAGAAAGAGCACATTTCTGATAACAGCTGTATCATATCTTTTTTTTTTTTAAAGCAACTTACCAGAGTACTGAAAGATGAAGAGGTTCTAATCTCTATGACAGGTGGGTCAGGTGTTCGCATATCAGGTACTTCACATGTAGGGTCAACCTGTTGAAAATTAATTATGTTATTATTTCAGCACCAGCAGAGAAAGAGAAATAAGAATGAAATAAAAAGTGAGCACACACTTAGCAGTCCAGGTCAGACAGTTCTCAAGTTCCTCAAGTCATCCACCAGAAACAGACTGTTGACATGCTTACTTCTTATGTCCCAACTTTGATTGCCAAAATAACTTGAAAAACACTGTTGTGGAAAACAGGTAGGAGATCACACTGAAATCTCTGATAAGTTAACCATCCAAATACAAATGGCACTGTTACTGAAACCACAGGAAAAACTGCTTTATACTGAGACAATGTCAGAGACTGATTGATCAGACATCTCATCACAACATCCACAATTTTGCTTTTAATATCACAGTTGGACTCCTGCTCATTGTTGGTTAGAGGACTTAATCTGTAGCTTTAGCAATATTTTACTAATGTCCTTTCCCGAAAGTGAAGCATTGACAAAATATCAGATAATATAAAGTTTGAGAAAGCTGCTGTTTTCATTTATCTTATGGTTTCACCTAAGGATCAGAATAACCTCCCTATAAAAACTTGTGTACATGTTTTCCCTACCATTATATTATCTAGGTGTATCACTGAGAAGGTTTGCCTTTTCACTGTGATGTATAGAAGTACTATTCTTGTTTTTTTATAAACTGGCAAAATTCACAAAGACTAGATGACTTTCAAATTGCCAACAAGCCTAACGTAATAAAGAGAAATGAACTTTTCTCTTTTCAACATTTTATCACCAACCCAACAGCAGCCTTATCAAAGAGAGCATTAATTCCAAACATCTTATTGAAAGTGGAAAAAAACAAACAAAACCCTTGGCCTAGAGACAGGTTTGTATTTTAGTCACTGAAAGTTTCTTAGATACAAGGGTCATTTGATTTTGCCTTTTCAAGAGGAAGATCCTACCATTTCACCTGAAGAATGTCAGAGTTCTGTCTCAGCCAGAGCTGCTCCCTCAGTAACTGCTTCAGCGCTACTTCCACAAGTTAGAATCCCTGATGCTAGGGTCCACACGTTGGCATATAGACCTCTAGGTCAGAGACATGTAGTTGCTAAAATACAATCTTAAATCTAGAATTACTAGCCAGGGAAGGAGGGTAACAGCATCTTGTAGTGCCTGAAGACTTTTCTTTCAGTTCATTTGTATTTTTGTAACTTACGTGCAGAAATTTAGTTTAAAATTAATAGAAGTAAGATCTTCCTCAGTAAATGTGAAGTGAAGGAAGACAAACAAAGTTTACTAGCAAGCTAGAAGGTAAAGAAACATTTAAATATAGATATCATCAGATTATTCAAGGTGAAAGTGATTCTCACACTTTGCATCACTTACATATCAGAGACGACAAGCTTTCCTTCAGTGGAGATCTTAATTCTGTTTTTAAGCTTGTTCACTTTTCTGACTAGCTCTTTATTTCATTCAGTTTCAACAAGCCATTCTTCATTCATGAACTCTTTTTTTCTGTATTCAGATTATAGTTGCATCAATCAAGATGGAATCAATCAATCAACTATAAGCAGGGACTCAGGGACAACCAAGAAAACCCATTTGTAGATATCAGGATCTTCTCCCTCATTTACAGATATTAGGATGAAGTCCTGCTTTCTTCCAATTTTCTCAAATAGACGTGGAAGAAATAAAGGGATAGAGGAGAATGAAAGCCAGGTAACATGGTCTACATAATTACCTTCTATGTATCTAAAAGTTCTACCATTTTAACTGGACTTCTCCTTTAGCATCTTCTCAACAGAAATATGAACAAATAAAGTCTCCTCTGAATATGGCGTTGCTTACCACTTTATCACTGCTAAAGCAAATTTTACTTTTTTCCCCCCCTCCATACATGCCATGCCTGTTGAGATTAAACAGGCAACTGTCCCAAAGAGGGTCATTTGCTTCTGACATTCAGTCAGTCCTGCAATAAATACAATTAATGCATTATCAGAGCATCAATCCTACTATGGGTAGCTAAGACTAAAGTAGTTTTCTGATATGAATCATTTGGGTGCTGAAGAGAGGACAACGCACCTGCAAGATTTTGCAGAAAAGGGATAGCAGCTGCCTGCCACCTATCAATACTCTAATGTGGAGGAGCTACTGTAGTATTACTACTAATAGCTCTTGAAACATCCTCTTTGAGATATCTCCTTTTTATATATTTGAAAGATATTGTACCATGAGTTAAATGCTTTTCATTGCTAAATAAATATATAGTATTATTAAGTTAAGAAATGTGCTCTTCATGTGGAAGTGTCACATCCTGGACTTGGAATGAAAGTTCCTCTGGATATAGTTCTGCTTTCTGCTTTATCAGAGACAAGGGGATGATGAGGAGCACTGTAAACACTAACTAGGGGTGCAGGAACTGTCATAAACCATATTTTTAAAAATTAAATATAAAATTATTAAGCAACTAGTCAGGTCATCTAAAAAGTGTCTAAAGAAATGAGCACAAAAACTGTAGATGAACCTTTCTTACAAATATTAGTGTTTAGAATGACTCTAAATGTAAAAGTTTCAAATGACTTAACATTTCCTAACATGGTGATGCAGTTAGCTGTAAAATAATCCTACCAAACATATTTGGAAAGATTTACTTTAAGAAACAAGACAGAAAAAACAGAACACTGAAAAGGAAGGTAGGGAGAACTGTCACGTATTAAAGATTTTCAAAAACACTCTTTTAAAGCTTTGCTTTAATACCTGGTAAACTGATATATAAGTGTTTTCATTATCAACTTTTAGTATGATAATACAATTATCACATTTTGATCCATAGCACAAGAAAATATATTTGAAGGAAGGTTTCTATAAATCCTTCCATGCATTAGAAAAATTAAGTCAATAATATTAAAAGAGGAAGTTCTAAATGACTCAACAAAGTATTTCCTAGGAAAGTGATGTGAAATAGTCTCTCCAAATATACCAACAGAAAATTAGCATTCAATTTGATTAGACACTGTTTTTGTTCTAGACTTGAGCCCTCAAGCCAAGTGAGCCATATATTCTTTTTTCTACCGCCACCTAGAGTATATTTGGATTTCTTTCATCTAGGAAAATATTCACAACTAAAATGACATTTTAAGATAAAACTAAATCAACAGAAGCTATTTATGTTCAAGATATAATTGTTATGTACCTTAATACTGTTCAAATCTCAACACTAGGTTTTGAAAGGAAACTTTTTTCTACCTTCCATCTATTTTAAAGAGGTCTCTAGATTATGAAAGGTAAATTATGTATAAACATGGCAAATTCATAAATACAGTTGTCACAAAGTGGAATGCATTTTTTAGTATTTTTCACTAAAACTGCATTACTGTTTAAACATACTGTTTTCAAATAACTCCCAAAGGTCCTTATGTCAAAGAGAGACAATGACTGGGATTTATCTCAGCTAAATTTAGACATACTGCTAGACATCTATATTTGAGCTGGTCACCCAAGATTACCTCTGTGGTCAACAGAAAAAAAGTAGGTGCCTTCAGAGAACAAGTCACTTACTTGCATTTCCAAATAGTCTGAATAATTGTAATGATTTTAAGCATTAAATCTCTACTTACTCAAATATTCAAGAAATCACATTGATCAGTGCAGTTGGACAGCAGTTGTAAAGATTTACAAGTCAAGAACAGGAAATTCAACACTTCATTAAAATTCAGGCTACTGCTGATCTGAGGAGGAGGAGTTCTTGTAAAAGTTAATTATGTGTCAAAAATAGGTATGTAGAGAGAGAAAAAAGAAACTAGGGAAGGTCACAAATATTAATGGTTCTATGTATAGCTTGGAAGACTGAATAAAGAAAAGTTATGAGAAAAGGTGAAAGTACACACTAGCTCCACGGTTCTATCACTATCCTGAAGGCAAAATACCAGGTGATATCTGTAATTCTTAAAGCTCTCGTGCAAGCTGCTGTATTCAAAACAGCATTTCCAACAGGTGATATGGGAAAACTTGTGTCTCTGATCCCAGCTGAAGAAACCAGCTCAGCATAACTCAGGGCAATGCATTACAACACATCTCAAATGTCCAGATAACATTGTAGTGGCTTGTAGCAAACCTTAAATGGTCATCTATGCTTTTAAATATCCCATATCTGAACTGCCTCTTCTGCCTGCTTGTAATTCTTGCATATGTTACCAAGTCTCTTAGAAAACTGTTACTTCCGTTTAGTTAAGATCAATTATCTTACCCCATTCACAGAAATATGAAGAGAAAGGAAGAAAATAAAGAGAAAGGAAACAGTTCTGCATATTATCTGAGGTGAAGATATTAGGAAAAACTGTGTCATTACAATTGCTGTACTGTAATGGAATAGATCACCCAAAAAGACTGGGGAATCTCCATCCTTCTTCAAGGCCCTCTAACTAGACACAGCTGACTTTATGTACCATTAACAAGAAGAACAGATGACCTCCAAAAGCTCACTCTGATACATCTGTGATTTAATCCCTCCTTTCCCTTATATATGAGAGACATGATGAGCCACTGAAAGATGAGGGTGGTATTGTGGTGGAACTGCTTAATGTCAAAATTCTGTCTATTGCCTCAACCTTAGAAAGAGATTGAGGTGTTAAAAAAATAACAAGTTTTAACCAAAGAAGGGCAAAAATACCTTTTTTTTTCTTATCCAGAGCTTAGCATAGCACAGTGGGGCTAGACATGGTACTTTTTCTTATTTACAAGAGGAAATATTTAAGATGATGGAACACTGAAAAATTTCAAGCACAGTTAGTGCCACTAAAGCATATTACTGCTAGTAGTAACCTGACGCTAGTTTTGTCTGGATAAATTATGTTTCTGTTCAGTT
This sequence comes from Pachyramphus minor, assembly GCA_013397135.1. Classification (NCBI taxonomy): domain Eukaryota; kingdom Metazoa; phylum Chordata; class Aves; order Passeriformes; family Tyrannidae; genus Pachyramphus; species Pachyramphus minor. Next base: position 181,312 of record VYXB01008805.1, read on the forward strand.
GTTAAGGTCTATTCTTTCTCACCATAACAAAAATCCCTTCTGTAGACGGGAGGGGCAATAAAAAATAGGAAAAGACATACGGAGAAACAGAACTTAGTAACTTCACCTTAACTTTGTCCAAATTACTATATTATTACATTAATTCTGAAAATTAGCTGTAAGAGAGATCCTAATTACTATTACTATAATATTTAATTTACATATATAAAAATATCGTATATTAAAATAATATGAGTTTTGTGGAACTATCAGACACTGTTTTGCCTTGAAGAATATAATATATTTCATGTTTATTTGAGAAAAAGATATTCTACTGATAATGTGATGTTAATAGAAAACTAAACACAACAACCTTTTTCCTAAAATCCTGAAATCAGGCCATAGAGCCCTTTCACTACTATGGAGCACCTATGAATAAATGCAGACATTAGGTTAAGTGAACTATCAAAACTAACTGATAAATAATTTCTTGACATTCAACTATCAAATTTCCCTGAGGTGCCCTTTCAGTATTGACAATGAGGTGCTTTCTAGCCTTAGTTTAACTTTAGCCTGAACTCATTAATGCTTTTCCAGAGCTTCTCAATTACCTGGGATTGGGAACAGAAAAAACACCCTGAAAAATTGGTTGAGAGTACATTGACATCTTTGCCAGGCACCTGAGCAGCAAAGGACTGGAAACATTGACCTGAACAGAAAGCAACTGAACCCTGCAGCTAATAAGCTACATGTTATAACTGGGTGCAATTTGAATGGGTCTTGAAGCAAATTGTTGATACAGTAAGAGTGGCTTAAATCTGCTGGCAAATGCTGTGATAGAGTTTGTTCTGGCACTGACCAACTATACTGAAGGCTGGTACCAGTAAACTTAACTTCATTCATTGACCTTACAATGAATACAAAGCCCAGCACAGAAGTTTGTTTATGAAGCTTGTCATACATGCAGTCATCCTGTTCTTGTTCTGACCAAAATGCTAAGCATCAGAAAGCTTCACATCCAACACAACAACAGAACCAGGCAGATGAGAAATCTCAGTGATGAATTCTATCAGAGTTCCCCTCCTCCAGCAAAGTGTTTTCAATTTTTATACTATTCATATTGCATATATTCCTATTGCATATGTATCCACCCACCAAAAAAAGAGCTCAATATCTCCAAATGTCAATGTTTTAAAACTCTGAGCAAGAAACAAATGCCATGGCATCGGTATCTACATGTTGTCTGAACACAACCAGGTAAAGGTGAATTTCTATAGTACTATGATAGTATACGACAGCAACCTAAAAGTTCCAAGATTTATCTGTGAGACAGTTCTTCAACACTAGAGGCACCTGGACAAAATCAAAAAAGAGATAAAAATACAGGTAATCACCATGCAGAAGATAGGCAGCTCTATCAAGTCCAGTCACAAGTATAGCACAAAAAAATAGCCTCATTGAAGGCATAGTACTTTTTACCAATTTGCTTTTAGCAAACATGTCAAGCAGGATTTTTCCAAATAATGAAACAGAATATTTGATATTTCACTTTGGTTCCCAAATTTCCAATATTTCCAAGGGATGCCAGCACATGCTTTGACAGTAACGTAGTTCAAGAATGAAGTTATCACAAAATCAGACCACATAGTGACATAAAACACACTACTAACCTATAAAGTCTTTCTAAATGTTTAGATAGATATCAAGATCTTCTCATGATACCTAATGGTCTCGGAAAGAGGAACAACTTGTGACAATCAAATATTTGACTTTCAGTAATAATGTCACTTTGTCCTGCTTATAATGATGTATTTTGATTACTATTCTAAAGCTCAGATTCAGACACTTTCAGCAACACTTTCCAAGTTACTTCAGAAACCAGATTATCACCTATGTTTTTTTAAATCACATGTACAGACATATTAGAAGCATGAAAGGAATTTCAGCATAAATCTGACAGCATCAGCTAGTCTAATAAACTTAATGTGGATTCATAAATTATGGTTGCTCCCGAAGTATTATATACAACAATAAAAAGCTCTCTGGTATACATAGAACATATTTACCTATAAATGCCAGGCAGTCTTTACAAAACCTTTTGGTTTCCTATATTAGGTAACTTACTGCACTCACCTCAACTGACTGAAGTTTTTCATCGTGGAGATGAGGTGACCTCGGGTAAATATCAAGTAGATGAGGAGGCTCATCAACATGTACTCTTCTAGAGTTGTGTTTAAGAACTTCTTTATAATCGAAAAAATCAAAGTTGGTTTTCCATAGTAATACCTGTAAGAAGCCATCATTCAGTGCTCAAAACATAACTCTCGAGTGAAGTCTGTTATTACTAATAGAGCACTACATCATAATAAGCCTGCAGTGATCACTTAGTCTGATCTCTACAACACAGGCACTTCCCCAGAGTATCTTGTACTTCAAGTCTAAAAGATGTGGTTCAGTCAATTAAAAAAAAAAACAAACAACTCTAAAATATGTTCATAATCATAAAACAAAGCAAACTTTCGTCTCACTGAACCAAGTTATTTTTCTGACAAATCAAGTGGTTATGCATTGTTAAGTTTCTGCCCCATATAAAGGCTTGCAGGTCCAATAAGAAAGTTTGAGGGCATAAGGAAAATGACAGAGTTCCACAGAACTCTAAAACACCTGGTTCCAGTGTTTTAGCAGCCAGAATCTGTTTTCTGAACCTTGTCCAATTATACTCTAGGTAGAAACAATTTACAACAGTCATGCAATGGCCAAATGCAGAAGTGAGGTCATAGAATGGAGAGGTAGTCTAAAGGTGTTCTATCCATCCAGTCTTATGGATACTCAAAGGAAACCAAACCATAACACACCCTACATTTACAGTAAACCAAGAGAGTGAGTCAAGAAGTCCCACAACTATTCTCCTGGCAGACCTGGAAGAGGGCTGTGGACAGATGAGCAAAATAGGATGTTTGTGGAATATGTTGGGGTTTTTACCAACAGAAAATGGACACTGAAGAAAAAAGTTCTTATGTTTACTATAGATAAAGATATACACACTGGTATTTACCTAACAGTGTTTAACAATGAACATTTTAAACTTAGAAAAGTAAAAACCACAGCAAAATAAATAGCCCTCTCCCACCAAACCTTGCATAAAACAAAGGGAAAAACTTCAACAAATACAGGAAAGCCTGTTTTTAAGGTAACTAAACCCAGAATTCGTTATCAGACCTACTAGGACTAGTTTTTATTCAACATTCAACTAAGAGAGTGCTCCCTGATGAAACTGGATCTTCCTTCTCTTGCATTCAGCATGAAACCGCTACATCAAACTGCTGAGAAACATGAACCATCTTAGAGATTTTTACCTGCTCTCTCTCCATGATCCTGTGCATCACCAGCTCTACAGCATGGAATCAGGGCAGGAGAAAGGCAATGACACGACTGCACTGAACATGTCTGTTCATTCAGGGTGCCCCAAATTCAAAGGAAGTTTCAAATAAGACAGGCATTCCCAGGGCATGCTGACATTCAACTGGGAGGCTGTATTAGGCTTAACACAATAGGTCCTTTCCATCATCAGAGCTTCTCAGATAACTCTTCTGTCATGTGACCTAGTTTAATACATTCACTTTGTTTCCTCTCAAGCTAAGTATAATATACAAATCATCATAAAACTCATATGAAGTACTCATAAAAGGTAAGGTCAACAATTCAGAATTACTTGGGAATCTAAGTTGCATTTTGTAACTTTAAAAAAATCTTAGTAAAAATTTTATTATGGAAAAGAAAAGATTATACTGGTGGGTCAAGAAATAAATCTCTTTCCCCAATTCTTGTGGGTTTTTTTGTTGTTTGGGGTTTTTTTGGCTGTTTGGGGTTGTTTTGTTTGGGTTTTTTTTTCAACTTGTAAAATTACTATGGGAAGTTTCACAACATTTTCACTTTTCCAGTAACTGCAAATCTTGGCAGTGCTTCTTACTTAACACCTTGTGACAGAGAGTAATTTTTTTTTTTTTCTTTGAGTGCTTCCAAGTCATTCCAGAAAAGTGTGGTATCGGAAGCAATAACTAAAAACCAGAAACAGACTGCATTCTTTCTAACGATACTGAAGGTCTTAATTGAAAATATTATTTCAATAGATGAAATTTATTTCAAACTCCACAAAACAGAATATAAACCTGAATCACGGTAAATTCACAAGTTCTTAATTTCTGTATCTACATTGAGCTTTTAGCTTTTTGTAATGCGAAACAATGGAAAAGACAACTAATATTAAGGAACATTTCAGACTGAAAATCTAAGCCTTGTGCTACAAACGTTCTTTCATTTGGGACATGTAAAGACCTGACAGAGATGATTCCAAGCTTGATAGTATTTTCTTAATTGTGAGATTCATCACAGCAGATGAAGATTAATTATATGACTTGCTGTTTAATTTAACTTTTTTTAAATGCTCAAACAACTCTTCCCTATGTAAATTCCATTACTATACTGTTTCACTGAAGTAAATTAGCAAAGCTAACACAAGACTATTTTTCTCCGATTCTAGCCAAAGTTTTCCCAGTAATACAACTTAATTCTTACAATTACAGAGTAGGGACTTCAAAAGAAGTGAAAATCTAACAGAGCAGCTAAGCCTTAATACTAACTGCAACTACTTAATACTAGGCCTTAATACTAACGGCAACTACTTTGTTGACATTGAATTGCAACATTTAAAATATTTTTATTTAAAAATCATTCCTTTATTTTAATAGTCAAAATTGAAGTGGCTAGTATTGTGGTCTTCTCCTTATCATAACATCCAGTGGAAAGTCTATATAACACACTAGTAGACAGAATACATGTGAGCACACTGTAATTAGCACATTACTGTGCTCTATATACATACTATATATAGGACCGTATATATATATATATATAGCACACCACTATATATATGCACTATAAAACTCCCATCCACTGCAACAAACATTAAGACATTCGATTTAAAGAGACAATACCACAAACCTGAGCATCTGCTCCACCTGAGGCAAATTTTTCACCACCTTTTGAAAAAGCCACAGAAAGTACAGGTCCCTGGAAAAAAAAAAGCATACAGTAAAATTACACTATTACTGTAATCATGGTACTTTAATGCAAAGAGAAAAACATTGATGCCATCACCTACTATAATAGACTTTTCAATTTTAACAAAGTAAGGAACAACTTTACTATAGTGAAATTTTTGCCAAATAATTTCACTGAAGAGTTAATATTGCACTTTTTAGTAAGATGCTGCATTACAATGACTATAATCAATACTAGGAAAATAGTGGCATTTTCATTAGATTTTATACTTCAACTCTGCAACAAAAAAATTACAAAATATATATGACATTATTCAAGGCTATGTGTTTGACTGATTCATTATCAAAAATAGGGTTTGTTTTGCATTAAGAGGAAAGAGAGAAAATGCCTGCCATTCTTCACCAAAGTTGTCTTCTGCAAGCTTCTCCCTCCTTAGAAAGCACTTTTTTCAACAGACAAAAAGACTAAGTGCCAAATAAGATGATTTTGAAAATCAAGAGTGGATTTTTAATGAATTCAGAACATGAGCTATTACTTAACATTAAGCATGTAATATTGACAGATAAAAAGCACGGTCACAGGTAAAAACAGTGCATTTCCTTAACCACTTGTAACAAGGTGTGTTAATACAACACCTTGCTGTCCACTAAAGTTTATCTGCAAGTTGTAAGATACATGACACAATGGCATAAACATTACTTTCCCTTTGAAAAGATACTGAACAATCTGTTAAGATCTCCATTTAAAGGGGATTATTGTGTATACCTTGTGTCCATGGAGAGTGTAAATAAGTCTTTCTTCTAAGAGGTCCAGAATCTTAAGGGTACCATCAGTAGAAGCAGTGATGAGGTAGTTACCAGAAGGATGGAATGATACACAATTAACCCCTGCTCTGTGAACTAATTTACAGAAGACAATATTCAAAGGCTGTAGATATCTACTAAGAGGAAAGGTACACTTTATTTCTTTGCTCTTTTCTACTTCCCAAAGAACAGCCTACTTCATTTAAGTGCTGGGGCATAGCAGACTCTCCAAAGTATTTGCTTAGTTCTGTTCAAAAAATTAAGAGATGCAAAGAAATAAAAAGCATTCATATTGGATTTTTAAGGTTGCTAGACTACAAGAAGATACTTACAATATGTCAATATGACTTGTTGGACCGCTTTCCCCAGTAAGGAATGAAATAATATACTCTTAATAAATCACATTTCATTGCAAAGAGCTCCCTTGTAAAGAAAATAAAACAAATTACATTGCTTTTACCTTTGAAATGCTGCAGTAGCTTGTTCATTCGAATATCCCACAGTTTCACTGTATGATTGGAACCTGCAGAAACTATACACGTTCCACTTGGGTTGAAATCCACAAAATTTACAAATCTAAATATAATTAATGAAAACAAATTGATTATGTGTTTCCACAGAAATATTTAGGGATATATATATATATAAACCCCACAATATTAACACTGAGCCATCAAAAACTTGTGTCAAATCCATGAACACATTCCAAAAATCCAAGATTAACCCCTCTTCTGCCTGGACTATTTCTTGATTGCTGTAAAACAGTTGGATAAGTGCAGCCAGTTCACCTCTTTAGAAAAACTCCATGTGAATTATTTTACTTTACATGGGCCGTAGATATTCCATCTATTTTCAGATTTAACATATCCAGAAGTTAATACCACAGAAGATGCATTTAATCTCATTAAAATTACACATTTAAATTTCTCCTTTTTTTTCTAGTAACACTTACCCTTCATAATCTGAGAAGGTATTAATACAAGTTTTATTTCTTGTATCCCAGATCTTAACAGATTTATCCTCACTGCAAGATGCTATTACTCTTCCATCAGGTGAAAATCTGGAACATGCAAGTGTACACATTATTGAACAGCTGATAACACCTACATGAGCATTAGAGACAGAAATCGCAAAATACCAGAGCCAAGAAAGCCCACTTGAAATAAAGATGTGTAACATTTAAAGGACATCTGAATTTCCTGTATTTCTCAGGGAGTATTAAAACTGAAAAGCTTCTCCCCTTGCTCCTCCCCCCCTTCATTTCACAATCAACTACAATTAAAAACAGAGCCATAAACAAGAGAAGGAGAGGGGGAGGACGGCATCAGCAGCCTAAAGATGTCACTTTAGATGCCAAAGAGATTATTATAGAAAACTATAGGCAAAAGAAAAAGAGGACACAGTAGAACCTTGTGTTCCATTTTAACCTACATATATGTTGTCCTCTGACTTCTCCCTAGACTTACAAATTGTTAGCAAAGCAGTCACAATTAGTCCTAGACTAGCAGACTAGGTTTTTAAATAGTAAAACTGATTTGTCCAGAATTTCCTCAAGCATTATTATTTCACATCTTGAGCAACTGCACACGGACATTAGAAAACTGTTCAAGAACTTCCACATACAATTTCCTAGAGCTTTTCTTTTTCTTTTCAACAATCAGGTACTTTGGAACTTTGTAGGGCTCTGCACTTCACCAGGGTTAAATTTCTTTCTCAAGAGGTTTAAATCAGGCATCTCTTAGCTGCAAATTTCCCATCAATATGGCAACAAGTTAAAGAAAAACCAGCAAAGAACAAGAACAGTAGAGAAAACCCTTACCATGCATAATCAACCTAAAAACAAGTGAATGCTGTGAAATAAGTTAATACAGCATGAAAAAAGAGATACTGACTGAAAATAAATACAGAAGACTGTGTTTGTCCTTTAAAGTAAAAAAACTAACACACAGCAACAGATTTAATATGTACACATATTAACACAGAGCAAGCTTTCATACTTCAACTAGGATATATATACAAAACTTGTGTAAATAAGATAGATTGATTAAAATTTAATTATTAATAATAGATAATCATTTGTCTTTCACAGATTTTTCTTCCCTTAGTTCTACCCTGGGACATAAAAACACTTTGTTAGGATTTCTTCTACTTTACCAAGAGAATAAAAATAACACTTACTTGGCACAGAGAACCCAATGAGTATGTTGGAATAGGGTAAACAAAAGGTGCTGACTCCAAACACTCCATATTTTTATTGATTTATCATTGGATGCTGAAACTAGAGAGCAGCCATCATGGGAGAAGCTCACACTACGAACAGGTGCTGTATGACCTTTCAATACTGATGATTCTCCATGACTAAGGGGGTAGGGGGGAAAAGAAACACGACCCCAAACATCAAGTCATGAATCACAATTATATTAAAGAGTTTAAAACCCCATAAAACTCAATGTTAACATATTTAGAATCTTACCCAAATGAAAAAGCAGCATATAGAGGCTAAATTTTAGTGTCACCATTTTTTTTTACTTATTTCAATATTAATTATTAGAATAACATTCTTTAAATTGCCTTTAATATGACACAATTTTAGAGAACTGTGCAAATAACTAGCAGCATTACCCTTTAGTACCATTAGCATTAATACTTGAAAGAGAATTTATCTTTTTATACAGTAATCTACAAAATGCTTAAAAATTAAAGTAACATCAGCCTTTCTAAGATCATTCTGAATTGCTCATAATCACTACTACTTAAGAACAGTCTAACAAGGCAAGTAGATTAAAACCAGATTTTTTCCAAAAAGCTATTTGGTTTCCTTTATCACTTGTCTCCCCAAAATGAAGTGCAGCCATAAAATATTTACTAAAATATAATCTTTAATCCAGACAAATACTACCAAGCATAGTCCTACATGCATGAAATTGTGACCTTTCAATTGCTACATTTTTCTTTTGAAACTACAGCATATTCAGTAAAGAACAAAGTAACACAGTAAAGAATTGTGCTATTTGTGCTCCCTGATCTCCGTTTCTGTCAAAGCCCAGGCACGTGGGAAGCAAAAAGAAACCTGTCTTGAGCAAACTCCAGTATTCACATTGCACTTTGATGGAACACATATCTAGCATTGCCCAGTTACACTCACATGCAAGGAATCCATAGTCTGACAGTATGATCTTGAGAAGATGAAGCCAGTAGCTGTCCATCTGGTGAGAACTCTACACTGGTCACTGCTTCCACATGGCCTATAAATCTGTAAGCTCTGCATCGTGTCTTCAGCTTCCACACCATAAGAAACCTATCCAAAGAGCAGGTAGCTGGCAAGAAGTAAAAGACATTAGGAGTCTCTTCACTGTTCTTATAAAAATCAGAGCTAATGACTATGGATTTGGATTCAACAGTGAACTTACTGAGTCTTAGGGAGAGGGAGGAATTGTTGGGTTTTAATGGATACTTGGGCTGAGCAGAAGCCTGGCAGCAAGGAATGCCGAAATCAGGCTTTTTAAAGGTTATCACAGGATTGGGAGGAGTAAAGGATAATTCCTAACAGGTAGCTCTCTCAACTAAGCAAACCGCCTTGCAAGTACTTAGAAGATACAGAACAACAAATCCAAAGCCAAACACCATGCACATCATTAAGTATGAATCCAGACTTGGTGTTACCAAATACTAAGACGAATAGACAAATTCTTCAGTAATCTCATTTTGATCTCTGAGATGGAATTTGTTTCAAGCATCAAGTGTTTAATTCTGAAAAAACAAGCCAACTTGAACTCAAGACATGACTTCTAACACTTCAGATATCTACACTAAAGTGAAGATACCCATATATGATAATTCTACAATCCTATTTAAGTACCAACATAAAGTTGTCAGTCTGATAATAGAAAAAACTTTTTATTTGCAGTCACTTTAGAGGTGGATCATACTATCTACATTTGAAAAGGCAAACATAACTTTTACTAGAGTTTGACCATTTTCAGGAAACTACAGGCAGTAAAGGCAATAAGCAGTTGAATTAAACTGGCACGTGAGATATTTTACGTCCCTATTATCTTCATCTCTGCTAAATGCTAGTATGCAGGACATAAATAAAAACAAGGTATTCACACTCCCACCCCTCATCTATAAATTCCTATCCCCAGGAGAGAAAAGGAGGGAGCGGAAGAACAGAGACCTCCTAGAAGCTGAAGAGGACGTGGCTCTTCTCTTCCCAGCACCAACACAACACAAAAGAATTGAGTTTATTATCATGTGGGTCATGGCAATCCTCAAACAAAATGCTAGAAATATTAGATTTTAAATTATCTTTATAATACAGAATTTGATACAGAAATATTATATTTATTCCCCAAAGACTAGCCTCTGCTAAAAGACATGAGAACAGACTATCTCTATGCCCGTATCAATAGGTCTATATTTGACAAAGAAATACAGGATATTCTCCCCCTGCTTCAATTTTTCAGAACACTATTTTTAAGCAGGCTCTTTCTAATTAAAAGAATTCCTTTTTCACTTTGATTCAGAAAAATGTAATCTAGAGTGGCATAAAACTGAAAGGAAAAAGTGAAATGTAAGCTTATGAACAGCACGAAGGCTGTGCAATACCAGCTGTCTTTACTTTCAGTTCTAAAAACTGTCATCTTTGAAAGATGACAGTACAATACATTCAAAGCCTGGTTTCTTGTAGCTTCTTCTCTCACAGATGGGTTATCCCAAGGTTAATGAGACACAAGCATTGACTTGAAATTCTTTCCGTGGGACATCCACCATCATCTCCCTTGTTTTCCCTCTGGCCTATGGTGCCTGTGCTTGCACAGCATCCTCTCTCCATCCTCATGTATGAATCCACCTGCCCATTACCATGACACACAAAGACTATTACCATCACTAATAAGCAGTTCCAGCTCGGCCAACACCACCCAAGGGGTGATAGAGAGAAGAAATTCAGAAAAGGGTGAGTAACTGACAGACCCGTTACAGAAATATTTTCCTAAGGCACACAGGCTGATGTCACTCTATATTTGAACACCATGGGAGAGACAAACTCAAACAAAGAAACTCTAAGCCAAAACTCTACATCTATACTGAACTTTGGCCCCTATCCTGTCAGGGAAATTAGTCGCTTTAACATTAAGGAGGCTCAGCCAAACCAAACTATTCCCTGTTCAAGCAGGCTGAAAACAATTTTGGTGCATATGGCTAACATCCAAGCATTCACTGTAATGGTAAATGTTTTACCTTAACTACCCACAAGCAGAAAATACAAGAGTCCATAGGGTAACTATGTTGCCAGCAATACTAATCTTAAAACCAGTTTTATCCATGAAAATGTACTTTTATCAAGTAAACGTCACTATTTCTCTTTATTCCATTCTAAGGGCTTTTGTCTACTTTATAAGAATGCTGCTTCTCCAATTTACTCAAGCACAGTACTTTAAGGCTTCACAGATGATGCATTCTGACAGCACTTATTGAGTAGATCAGCACCCTGCAGTCTGACTTTCAGTTACCAAATCACCACTAAATAGTCCACAACAGATCTCCAAGGTTAATTTAAAGTACTGGATCTGAAACAAAATACAGAAGGTCCATAAGAATTTTTTAGGATGTGCCATAGCACAAACAGGTCTGTTGCTCCTCAGAGAGCACGCGACATAACCAGAACCATGTTCAGAGACATGTTCTTGATATGAAAATATTTGATTAATTGCAAAATACAATTAAAAAGTAGAAAGCTGAAAATTCACACTGCACTGAATCCAATATGCAACTTACTCTGTTTGTAACCCGAGTGTCTTTTTTTTTTTTAAAACATCAGTGCTTTTGTACACATCCAAGTATAGCTAATACGTCACTGGGTAATTTGCCTTTCTGCTGATGAGTCATAACAGAGTTGAACACCAAACAATAAAGACTTGGCCTTAAGCAAAGGTCAAGTTTACCCACCACTTTGGTGCAGATCTCTAAACAGGTATCTGAGCTTCACATATGCCACAAAAAAAAATTTGTGGTATTTGCAATGAAACAAAGTTCAATTTATAAATTGTGACTGTATACTATGGTACACATTTTCATATATACCCACATATATATGAAGACACAAGTTGTTGTAATACAGAATTACCATTTCGCTCCCACAGTACCACAGTGGTGACTAAGAAAGTTGTGCAAAGATCAGAAGAGACAAACTCAGCCAAACTATTGGTTTTAACAGCTAGATGAACCTCTCTCAAAGTAAGCATCTCTAATATAATTAATTGCTCAATGCAAGAGTTACAGGGCAGATGGGATACAGGGCTGTGCACATGATGTGTGTGTGAATATTCAATACCACTGCTACCAACAAACCCCAACACTTTACAGGAACTCTGCAACTCGCATGTCATAAGGTGCAACATCACAATACAAACATATTTGTGAAATGCAAAATTTCCTACTTGGCAAAAAACAATTATTAATTGAACTTCTGTCAAGAAAGCCAATCTGGAATTCTAAGCACAGTCGATAAAATACAAGGAACTTTTAATAACTCACATAAGTTCAAGTTCATGACAGTTTTTATCGCATACTGTATGCATTACACAAGAGAAAGAGAACTAAAGAGTCAGCACACTAGTAAATATTTAATTATCATTCTGGATTTTATTTCTCCAAAAGAAACCCCAGAACCCTCCACATTTATTCATGTTAAGTTTACATTCAATTTTTTTAGGTCACTTAGAATCAGTAGTTTAAAATATGTACAAGTGTTTCCCAAATTTTCAAAGTCTAACAGAATAGAAAACCATTCAGAGTTTCAGATTTTCCAGAAATCTGTATATACTGAAAAATAACTGCAGTATTTCTCTAAAGTTGCCACAACCCAATTCAAAACTAGTTGAACTTGAAACGGCAAGGTGGGTTCTCTTTCTCTTCTTTCTTTTTCTCTCCTTCTCTAGTCCCTCCTCCTTTTATTCCCATATTTTTTACTCCCATTAGGAAGAATTTTTTTTGCAGAGCCAGGTTATTTACTTTCACTTTTTTTCCAATTAGTTTATAAATAACTCCAAAAATAGAATGGGAGGTCATAGGGAGGAGGAAGTCTTTAGATATATACAGAGCGAATAACTTTCAAACTAAGAGGCAGATTCACTTAGAATTATTGCTTAAATAGATAAGGAGCACTTTGAATGTCAGTTTTAACATGAAGGTAGTTCTTTATAAGAAATGTAGTTTTTGCCAAGTGCTAAAAAAGTTAACTGTATAAAAGTTGCATAGTCTACATTCACACCATTTAATTACTTTCATCTGAGGAAACATGCATTGCATATACAACTTACGACCTGCCATACAGGAGAACCTTGGCCTTTTTCCTGTCATTTCTTTTGAATATAACAATCTACAGCATGCTTTTCACAGAAGCACATACTTTACTTAATTAACTGCTCCAGTACATAATGACTGGCTGCCTTTTAAAATTTGATAAATGGTTCATAACTTGCAGGTTCACAAAAGAATTCCTTACTGCAGAGTGGAATGGAATTTTTCAGGAATGTTTCCCTTATGTAGCAAAAGGTTCCCTTTTTTTGAAAAAAAACCAGAAACAAACAAAACAAACAAATAAACAAAAACAACAAAAAAAATTAAAAAAACAGTTTAAGGAGAAAAAGAAAAAAATACCATATTGCAAGTAACTGCCTAAAAATAAGTTAAAGACTTAAAAGAACCCATGCCACACAGTGGCAAGCATTTTTAGCATGATTCAGTGCTACATCCCAAGCACCAGATTTTCTTCTTCCATTTGTCTTCTACCTTAGCCTGCTTCCACCCAAACCTCTCAATGCTTTCAAACCACCAAAATTTTAGAATACATCTTAATTTACTCTTGCTTTGTTCTTGGCAAAACTTCAACTACATCAGGTCTCACCCCTTTTTAACCTTTCTACCTACTAACACCAGCACAAAACGCACACCTACTTTCTCACTAGCTCAAGTTCCTACCTACCAGCCCCATGTCAAGAATTACTATGCTGTGGCTACTGAAGAGTATTTATCACTTCAGTGAAAGCAATCAAAAAAGCTGGAATGCCCAAAATATTAAGAAAAGTGTTCAACTTAAATCATATAAATCATATAAACCTAAAAACCAGGTACTAACACGAGATTTTTCTTCAAACACACAATATATCTATCACATCTACCATCTATAATCCCGCTTAAAACAGATTAATGACGTGATTCAAGAATCAACATTCTTCAGAACTCAGCATAACAGGATAGACAAAACATTCTGAATAAGTCATTCTGCGAACCAGCTTACCCACAAATCTTGTTTTCCTCCTGTCTTTTACCTTTTCAACTCCCCTCACGTCAGCAATGCCTGCTTCCTAACCTCATCCAAGGTCTCCTGTGGTACTGTTGTAACTAGAAAGAGGCAGCTTATGCTGCATTATTTCAAAACTCTATCTAGAACTGATCCGTACCAGCTGTTTCCAAAACACAAAACAGCCCAAGTTTTCCTGTATGTTACCTTCCTCTTCTCCACTGACAGATCAAATGAGAAAAAAAACAACAACAAAAAAAACAAAGGATACATGTTCTAGAACACAAGTTTTGTGCCCCTAGGATGTGAGGTTGAACATGGAAAAGCTTACACAGAGGCAATGTAAATATTAAATATAGAGCTAAGAAACCATAGTACCTAATGCAATTCTGTGCTTTCTTTCCTTGTCCATTACCTTTAAACAGAATTCTTAGCTGTAGCCATCCCTATTTTTTTCCCATTTGTGGAACCATCGGCATGTCCTTGGTTCCACTGCCACCACACTCTTCTCTAAATGCATGAGGGCTCCTGACTAACCCCCATGAGGTAAAATTTTTACAACAGGTAAAACATCACAAAGCAGTGCCAAAGCCCATCTACTAAACAAACTTTGTGTTCTTCTATGTAATATAGCTAGTTGTTACCCTTAACAGCACGTGTATTCCTAGAAAAATGCAGAATATTACAAGGCTTAGATTCAGTTTGCCAGATCAATGTCCATTCAATCACATGCCTTACTTAAAGTGTTAGACACATATGTTATAATGTATCTGCAACACAGGTCAGTTAATACCACTGCAAGGACCTTAACTCTTACTTCTGTAAGTAAAGATTCTTTACTTTCATGTAACATTATCTTGCAGGATTATTGCATAATTGTTTTATTAAGACCAAAAAAATCCTGTCTCAGTCCACTCAAAAGTCTTTGTTTTACCACAGGCAAGACAGGCCAAAGTAAGAAAATAATGAATCAATATTTTACAAAAATAACATGTATTCCATGTTTTAGAAACCAAACCCCAGAATTTACTTTTGTTTTCTATACAACTGATCACAAGAGATAGTTTCTACACCACTACAGACACATCTGAAAACATTCCAAGGCACTCAATCAAATGTTGCTATCTGTTCACGCATGTAAAAACCTTGGAGATTACTCCAAAAACCTTGGAGAGTCCATTCGATTCATACTACCAGCAGTGATTATTTCTCAAATTTCCACATCTGGTTTTTATCTGCAGCATTACAAGTCCTCATCTGCACATCAGCACGCCCCTCAGTTGTACGATAAGCAGTAAGGCACTTCCCTGAATGAGGGTGATAAATAGTTCCATCTTCTTTGAAATGCCAGATAATAATTTCTGGCACAGGAGAACCATCTTTTGGGCAGCTCCTCATACCAATGAAATCTTCATGTTCAGGGACTTCAGCACAAAGCTCAGTTACAGAGTTAAATCTAATCTCCTGATTTGATGTATATTCAAAAAATTGGTTTCCTCCCTGACCGTGACAGCCAAAGAGAGAAAGGTGAGACCCAGTAGGATTATGTTCTTGTAGGACATAGTCAAGACACTCTGAAGGTATTCCTGTGCTGCGGATAGCACCATGCCAGCCAGGACGATCTTCTGGTACATGCAACTCAGCAAATACATTTTTTAAATACCAGTTAAAACTCTTGCATTTCAAACGCTCTCTAAGTATCTTTCTCTCAGAAATATCTCCATAGTTTTCTTTTCTTGCTGATGGATTTCTGTTGTAAAAGTGATCTTTAAACTCATCCATCCACACCTCAGCAGCACGTGCCGTGTTCTGAAGAAAATTTGGTCTAGCATAGGGTGCACGTTTTGGAAACACATGGCCCACATGGGAGCATGGATGAATTTCCAACATGCCTCCACACTGCCAAACCCTAAATGATAATTCTAAGTTCTCCCCTCCCCAAACATCCATTCCTGTATCATAGGTCCCCAGGTACTCAAAATATTTCTTGCTGACAGCAAACAAGCCACCAGCCATGGTTGGGGATCTGATTGGGTCGGTTTCGTATTTGCGCCTGAGACGTTCATGTTTAGGCACCGAGTGCCACTGGAATGTCAGACGCCAGTCAAAACCCCCAATCATGGGCTCTGCTGTTTGCATGTAGTATTCAAACGTTTTCCAGTCAATGGTGTCAATCACAGGACAAACAATAACAGTCTCATTCTCAGCAATCCTCTCGAGCAGTGGTTCCAGCCAGCCAGAGACACATTCACAGTGACAATCTAGGAATGTGAGCACATCACCAGTAGCAAAGGTAGCACCAATTAAGCGTGCGCGAACCAATCCTTCTCGTTTGTTGGTTCTTATCAAGCGAACTCTTTTCAGACTGCTTATGTATTTTTCAAGTTCAGCCTTCAGATACATTTTATCACTCAGGTCATCCACCAGTATAATTTCTTTCAGAAGCACTGAAGGTGATGTTTCAAGAACACTATGTATTGTCCGCAGCAATGTTGACCAGGCTTCATTGTAAAAAGCAATTACAACAGACGTGGTGGGCAGTCTTCTGTAGTCATAAGATTTAGTCTTACAACCACTCAGTCGATTATCTTCAATATGCCGGTGGAGAGAGATTTTATCACTCAAATAAATATTAATTGCATACTTCTCGATAAGCTCTTCTTCCTGTTTCTTTTCCTCAGGACTCAGCTGCGGGCGAGAGGGTTTACCCCATTCTCCTGGGGCATGAGGATCAGGTGGGGGTTTGTCATAAACTGGACGAGCCAAATCTACAGCTTCTTCTGCTCTGTCAGAAAAGCGCCTCTCCCATTTCCCTTTAGTGATGCTCTCTCTGGCGAAGGAGGCACCGAAGGAAGAAACCGACAGCTCGACCACAAAGTAAGCGATCATTAAGAAGCCGAGGAACATGCAGCTTTTACGGACCCACGTCCATCTTCTCGCCAGACGGATCCTCATCGTAGGTGGCTAAAAGCAGCTCGCAGCACACAGGGGCTCCGTGAAGTCCTGCCGGCTCCCTCCGCTTTCGCGTCGGCGGGGCGGAGGGGACCGCAGGCAATCCCAGCTGCGGGCTCGGGCCGCCGGCAGTTTGCAGCAGCCTGGCCGTGGCGGGCCCAGCAGATTCCACAGGGACGGCGGGGCGAGCGGGGCAGCAGCGGAGGCACTGAGCAGCCCCCTGCCCCTCCGGCCTCGGCGCTCCCCTTACTTCCTCCTCCTCCTCCTCTCTCTCCGCGGGACAAACCCCTCCTCCCGCCCTGTGGTTTGCTCAAAAAGTTGTCGCTTAAGGAAGGGGCAGAGACTCCTCGGCCCGTCTGGCCGGCGCGGAAGCCTGCCCCGCCTCCGCGCCCGGACCTGCACCCGGAACCGCCGGGCAGCCCCGCCAGCTGCCGGGGAGAGAGGGAGGGAGGAGGAGGGGCAGAAGGAGCGGGCTGCCCCGCCCGGAAAGCAAACGGCGCCCGGCCCCGCACTCACCCAGCCCCGTCGCGTCCGCATTGAAAGTGAC
>VYXB01008805.1:199375-276829 GCA_013397135.1 Pachyramphus minor
AGGGTTGGGCACTCTACCGGGGGAGGGGTTATTTAAAAAAAAAACACAAACCAAACAAAAACAAAACTAAACAAACAAAAGACCAAAAACTTGCCTAAACCATTGTTTTTCCTCCCAGTGTGTGAGGGAAGCCCTTGTGCTGGTGGTTCCCGAGCCAGGTGGTGGCCGTCGATGCTGAGCCCGGGGTCCGAGGCGCTGTCCCGGCCGGGTGTCGGGCGGAGCTGCTTCCACCTGCCGCTCCCTTGGGACTGTCAGGATAGCTGCCAGCAAACCTAAGGAAGCAAAATCTTCAAGAGTAGCGGAAGGTCTGGTTATCTCGATGTTACCTCGGTTTTGTAACTTAAAAAAGTCATGCAGGACAGCTCTGTTTAAAACCTCAAACTGATTTTATATTAAGTCACCCTAGGTAGTTTGGCCTCTTGTCTTTTTTAATTCAGTTGTTTTTTAGCCTGTTAATATTTTCTAGTTTTTCAAGTCAGCACTCATGTTTGTGTCGTGCAGAGTTGTCTTTAAACAGACATGCTTTAAAAAACCACAACTACCTTAAAAAAACCCCAAAACCTCAACCCTGCAATGTTGGTGTTAATTGTGCTGTGAATTTTTATGCAGCCTCATGGTAAACTAGATAAGGGAACTAACCTTCGCTGGAAAAGTACTGCTCCAACAGTTATGCTAGTAAAAAGAGGGATGTCATAAATTAGCCAAAAGGAGGACTGTGATAGCAAAGCTGTCATTGGATACACAAGTGTTCCTGAAGAAGTAACTCATACTGCAATTACCCTTTTTTCTTTTTTAAATCCAGTCTGCATTTTACAGTTTCTTCTGACATTAAACTCTTACATCTACAGAATCAGGTCAGTAATTAGGCCAACATATAAGAATTATCACTTATAGGACAGTTCCAAATCAGTTGTGTTTAACCAGGAAATGGACATTTAAAATAATAATTTTAAAAGTGGTGAAAAGAGCAGGATTGTCACTACCAGTATATAAGGATATTTCCATGAAAATCTACTAGCCACTCCTTATAGACATTACACAGGCTGATAATTTGTCGTTATAACTTCTCAGCATGAAAGTGTTTTAAAAAAATGAGTGTGGGATAGAACACATTGACTTTAACTGGGACCTAGTGAAAGCTAGTTTTATGCCTTTACTTGTTCTTGGTTTGGCTTGTTGGTGGAGTTTTGGTATGGTTGGGGTTTTTTTCCTGCAGAGCTTGGCCCCCCATCCTTTTGATTTAGTTATCACAAAGTACGATGTAGCATTTTAAAAGTTGATAATGATAAGACTTAAATGTTCCACATTCTACCCCATTGCAGGAACAGTAAGTTAACTAGATAAATCCACTTGGTCTCTTCGCCGCTATTAAAGTCTTCCAGCCTTTCTCAACATTTTTTCCAACTACCCTCTTTCTCCCAGCTTGTATCAGCTGTGAATGATGTATCTTGTCAGGGTGACAGCCAAGCTACATTTACATCTTATCACCCAGGGAAACAGGTTTAATATCAAACTTCATGTGCTCTTAAGTTATTCTCTATCTTCTTATCTCTTTATCGTCTCCTGATTGAGAGAAACTACTCTCTGTGCTACTTTAGTTGTGTGTTTTGGTATTTCAGTATTTCTGGTACCTTACGTTTTCAGGTTCAGATCTGTTCTGGAAGCTCCTTAAAACCCAGTGGACATGTTATTTTATTTAGAAATTGAACTAAATGACAATTCACAGTCATACTGAATCCTTTTCCTTTTGCCTTCTTCACATCTGCTATGCTTGTAGCAGCTCAGTGTATTTTACTAATTTTGGGGTACTAGTAATAAACTGGAGGCTCTACCTGCCCACAAAATTCCTCAATTATAAAGTATCAGGTGATAAGCATAAAGCAAAGGAAGGGCTGCAATTACAAAAAGAGAGAGAGCGGCATCCCTCTTTCTACAAATTGATGGAAGTGTTTCCCAGATTGTAGGACTTACAAAGTTAATCTCTTCCTTGCTGTTTCTCTTCACCTGAGAGTGCTTTGAAGATTCCCAAATGCCCATAGGAAGCAAAGTATTCCCTTGCTGCAGCCATTTAATTATCTATAATGACTGTAGTTATAAAGCTGGCATGTAACAGTTTTTCTGCTGGTTATGTTTCCTCGTTAGCATGTATAGAATTTATTTTTAGAATTATTTTAAGATTATTGCAACTCTTAATACAATTATGAGTTGGCATTGTCATTTTAAGGTTGAGAATAACTTTTCTGTGATATGCAAGTGCAATTTATTGTAATAAGTTGTTGGGCCCTGTGATGACAATGATAAATGGTGCCTCAGAAAATATGTTCCAAGGGTTGTGTCTCAGTAGGCTGCTGTTTCAGCAGCTATGGAGTTTTTTCTCTCAGGCAGTGTGTTAAGGTAGTACATGTCCAGACAGAAATTATGTCTGCAGAAGAACGCTTTAAGATTGTAATTCCAAGTTCATGCAGGCTGCATGACCACTGTAGGAAAGGACCTAGTAAAAGAAGGTCTAGAATTCAAGGACACATGGACTAATTTGTTAACCTTGGTGCAGGTATGTTGCAATGCACATATTAGTTACACTTATCACATATGATTTCATAATTGATGTAATAAAATGCATGTGCACAAGGGGAAAATAATATACTAGCCCTTCAAAAATTCTCTCCTGTCTAAAATGAGGATTTTTAACTTAATGTTAATTCTCCTTTACAATAAAACTGAGAACCCCAACTTTAATTATGTGGAATCACACTTGGAGCAGCTGTGTTAGCAACAGAGCTGTCCAGACTGCAGAGAGGTCTTTGGCCCTTGGGCTGTTGGCAGGTGGTGGTGCTCTGTGGGCACTAGAGGGGAGTGTGAGATATGCTTTGCCATTGTGGTGTTGATTATTCATCCACCTACAGGCAGGAAAAGAATGTAGTCTCAGGGCACAAAGATTTAATTACAAGCTGGTTAACTGTTGTAGAACCATTACACCATATGCCCCCTGCACCTTTCCAACCTCTGATCCTACATTTTTTTCCTCCTCCATCAAAATGGTTATGAAAATAAATATTAAACCTATAAAATAACTTGTGGAGTAGTGTTGTTTTTTTGTTCTGTTGAAATTTTCTTATAAAAATCCCATTAAAGGCTGTTTGCCAGCAGCAGCAAGAAAATGGAAAAGAAATGAGTATCAAGTAGGTGCATAAAGATTTGAAATGCAAGGATGATTTGGAATATATATGATGTTACCTTTGGTCTAAGAAACATCCCAGGGTTCTGAGGGAATTGGCAGGTGTAGTTGTTAAACCATCCTCCATCATATATGAAAAGTCATGATAGTCAAGCTGTGAGTACCATTCACAGTGTGAATACCAGTATTACCAGTAACTACCTGGAGGAGAGGGAGTATTACACCCAGACCCTGGGAACTGCTGACCAGTCAGCCTCACCTTTGTACCCAATGAGATCATGGAGCAGGTCTTCCTGGAAGTTGTGTCAAAGCAGATGGAAGATGGTTATATGAAGGTGATTAAAAACAGCCAACATGGCTTCACCAGGGGCAAATCGTGCTCAACTAAGCTAGTGGTCTGTGATGTGGAGTGACTGCATCAGTGGACAAAGGAAGAGTAACTGATGTTACTTACCTTCAGCCTCTGTAAAGCCTTTAAAGCTGCCCCCCACAATGCTTTTGCTGCTAAATTGACATAGATTTGGTGAATGGACTATTAGATGAATAGGAAATCGTATGGCCATAACCAAAGAGATACCAGTGCTGAGTGGTGTTCCTCCAGGGGTCTGTTTTTGGACCAATAATATTTAATATCTTTATTAATGAAATAGATAGTGGGATTGAATGCACCTTCAGTAAGTTTGTGGATGATACCAAGCTGAGTGGTGGATATGAGGGAAGGGATGCCATCCAGAGGACCTTAACAGGCTCAAGGATTGGCCTGTGCAAACATCATGAAGTTTAATAACACCAAGTGCAAGGTCCTTCACCTGGCTTGATGTAGCAATTGACCAACAATATGTAAAGTGGAAGAAGTCCTTCCAAGAGTGGACTTCTGAAGCTGATAAAGGAATTAGCAGACCTGTTGTACAAACTGACTGTAAGACTGTATAAGTAAGTGCTGTAAAATCCCTCGATACCTGAGATGCTGTTTCCCAAAATCCCTTTGGACCACTTCTGTGTATATTTGACCCTTGTTACCTTTCCCCATTGGCTGTGAGACCTGGTCCCTGTGGGCAGTGGTCAAGGTCCCTTTAGCTCCTTGATTGGGTGTATGCTAATTTCCCCAAACCTTTAAGTACCTGAACCCAAGGACAATAAACTCTCTCTCTCTCTCTCCCTCTCCTCACCCTCCTGTGTGTCTCGCTGTGTGGCCTCTGCGCTCCCAGTTTGGGGCTCTGGATGCCACATGGCCGGGGGAACAAAGGAGGGACTTCTCCCTCCAGCCAGAAGGACTACTCCTAAGCTCTGGAGGTACCCACAGCCCCCGCAGCTTGAGTCAATGCCCTGTACCAATATAGAGTGGGAGATGAATGAATTGACAGCAGTCCTGTGGAGAATGACTGGGGAATACTGGTGGATGGCCCTGCAATGTATGCTCACAGCCAGAAAGCCAACCATATCCTGAGCTGCATCAAAAGTAACATGACCAGCAGACGGAGGGAGGTGATTTTCACCCTCTGCTCTGCTTTGCTCTCATGACCCCCCACCTGGAGTGCTGCATCCAGCTCTGGGACCCCCAAGAAGGACATGGACATGTTGGAGCAGATCCAGAGGAGAGCCACAAAAATGGCCAGTGAGCTGTTGTAGCTGATGGATATTTGAGATTTTCTCTTGTTCAGTATAGGGTTTGCATTTGTACTGAAGAATAAATAAAAGAACTTAAAGTGCCTGAAGGGAAACACATGTGAAAGAAAAATGCGTAATTTAAACCCAACACTTTTAAAAATAACCATCTGGGTTAGAAACTGAGAGTGACAATTATTCTGCCAAAGAACTTGTCTTAAAGTAATTAGAATTTGTATAAAAGTAGGTGTGTTATCCAAAGGTTTTCTTCTGTTTGTTCCTTTCAATTAGATGCTTTTTTATAAAAGATACATATCTTTTTAATGACAATGGGGATAAAATCCCTTAATGTTACTCCACAGTTCAGTAAAAATACTGACAGTAATATGCAGCTAAAGCATGAGCTGAGCTGCATTTAAACCTTTCATAGTGTTACCTTCAATGTCAGACAACTTTTACTCTTTACAATGTATGTGTATTATTTCAATCTGAGAAAGCTTGCAGTCACTGGTTGTTTTCTGATAATGGGACAGGTTTTCCTGAAATTTCCTGAAATTTACTAAAGTTTACATGAAGTTTTCTGGGCTAATCCTATTATGGTGTTTTATAGCAGTGGCATCACTATGTATTTGAATACCCACATGCAATTCCAAATAAAAAGAACATCTTTCTCTTTCTTTTTTTTTCCCTAAACTTTTAATGGATGACAGATACCAGTAAGATTTGCTGTATTGCCAGTAAGATGGGTATGTGTGTAAGTATTTTATTTCCATGCACTTGCATCTAGGTTTTCTAAATTAAGTAAAGCAGTTGTTTTCTAAATAGATATGTGTTATGGTGGCTCTTTTCCACTGTCTACAATACCTGAAATTCTGTCGTGTTGCAAAATGCAGTGTACTGGAATCAAGTTAATTTCATAAAATTGTTGGTAATGTGTGTTTAAAAATAAAGAAATATTCACGTGTCTTACCTAGTTCATGAGAGCTAGAACAAGACTGGAAGAATTTAGTACACTGTAGTAACAAAGGTTAGTACAAATTTATTAATGCTTCAACAGATGCCACATAGAATGATATCTGTAGAGTACCTTTGTTTAGTACTGCTTGACAACAGCATCATCTATTGTAATGCGGATATTAATTGCAAGAGTGAGTAGATGAAAATCGATGAATTGTTGTATGGAGATGCCTAGTTTGGTGAAATATCTGTTTAGGTATGTACTACAAGACAACACTTCATCTAAAGAAGAATGAACTAGGGAATAGAATAGACATGAACAAGGAACATAAAATAAGAAATCTAACTAGAAAAACGAGCTCTTGATATCAGAGCTCACTTAATTTTTGAGAAAAAAATACAGCTTATTGAAGTTCAAATTTTGTGAAACCAAATTCTGGCTTAGTTGAAAAATTTATGAATAAAACGTGGCAATAATTCTGTTTGCTGGGTGTTAACAAAGAACTTGGTATTTCTACATAACAGATTTCATATTAGTACAACAACATAGAGGAGCACCTTTTTTCATCACAATGAAAATTATGTTACAATTGATCAGTGTATTTCAGGAAACCAAAAAGCTGTTATCAACACTCAGAAAGAAACCTCAAATTTTCCTTTGTACATAGACAGACAAACAGGGTGTGAGACAGAAACATGAACTGGAGGCTGTGTAATTATCCAAAGTGTATCAGTGAGGCTGAGTCATTGATGATATACCAGTGAAGACCAAGGACAAGGATGTTGCAATTTTTCTGCACTTGCTTTCACATTTCCTTAAAGGCATACATGGTGGTGAAGGCTGTTGGAAGACTACTGTTGAAAATGTGCACTCTAAAGAAACTAATTTTATGGAGGACTATAGAAAAATCAGAAAGAGTATTAATGTCTGACTCACAATTCTCATTTAAGGGTTCCAAGAAATTACTAGTGTGCTTCCAAAGAATGCTTACCCCAAAATTATGTATTAATAAAACTCAGAGTTATAAGAGGTTTTTTTTTAAAAAAGCCACCTGTGAAAATTGCCTATAAAAATGCATAACACAGTCCCACTTGGCTAGTTACATTTTCTGTTCAATAATCCTGATATCATTCCAGAGTCAACCAATGTTTTGTTTTGTGTCATGCCTTGTTCAGATCCTATTTCTTATTGTACTTTTTCATTATGTTAAGCTTAAGACAGAAGTCACTTCTGTCATCTTAGCTGGTTAAATTCACATCAGTAGTATTGTATTTGTGTATGTCATGGAATCATAGGATAGTTTGGGTTGAGAACAACATTAAAGATCATGCAGTTCCAACTGATGTCTGAAAATCTTGTTTTCCACTAGCTATTTGTTGGGGATTTTTTTGGTCATATCAGAGACATATGGAAGAACAAGAGAATGGCCATTCTGTGTTTCTTGGATTGCCTTTGATATGGTGATTTATAGCAAGAGATATCTAGGTAGGTAGGCAGTGCCTTGATTCACAGTGTGGTTGGGCCTGAGTCAGAACTCAAAGGGTTTTTTAAATACCTCTTGCTTGTGTTGATAAATTCTAAATTTGGTTTAGGTTTCTCCTAGCTCAGGCTGAAGCTTAACACGCAGTCCAGTATCAGAAAGGAGTGTCAAGGTTTGTGCATTAATAGTATGTCTATATATACCAATTTAAAAACAGCTCATCTCAGCTGTTTTTAAAAACAAGTTGCTGTGTTAATTTTGAATTTTCTTCTATCCATGTCCTGTATTTAGACTTAGATGTAGTACTGAAACAGACATAAATAAATCCAGTGGTAAGCTGCTACCAAAAGGGGCATCATCACACCTTCCTTTTGTGTTGGCATTAGTGGTCATCTGACCTAGGAGTGAAGTGGTTTAGAAAGTTAAACCAGTATGAATATTAGTTTGGGCTTGCTTATTTATTGTTGGTTTGGTGCTCTGCCAGTTTAGTGCATTGAATTGGCTCTTCTCAGGATCAGATCAATGGTACCTGGCACACATTAAGTGGTTGCAGCTTGCTGCTGAATGAGGGACTGCTGCTTTTGGTAATGTATAGCCAATACATTGTCTTAGAGAAGCTGTGAAACTACACCCTTAGATGATTAGTTTTCCTGGTTTCGTTAGTGTACAGCTCCTGCAACCTCATGTTCAACCAGTAACAACCACCATGACAATTCCTATACTAATTTATTTTTTCTGCTGCTGATGGAAGGGCAAAATGGAAATTACTTTCTATCTTCCATAAGCTTGCTTGTCTGCACTTACCCAAGGAGGACTAGGGGAAAACAGATATAAACATATCAAATATGAGAGAACAGCAAAGGTACAACAGAAAAACTAAAGCAAGTGCTTGAAAGCAATGACCAGGACTGCCTGGTACAAAGTAAGAGAAATGGTAACAAATGTAATTTAAAAAACAAATGAGGAAAAATAATATGCCACTATTGCTGGAAAAGAGGGAACCTAATGGTTCTTGACCATCTGCAGCCACAAGAGAAGGAAGGGAGTATACAGCTGCTAAATAATCTCCACGGGAGGTCAGTGGCCAATTATCTTCTGGGTCCTCCACTATGACTTCCAGTTTAACAACTCTGTTTATAGTGGCAAAAGAAGGGCAACATAGTATCCAGAGAGATGGAGAACAAAGAAGAAGAGTGGAGTCAGTGGAGCAGGAATGGTTTTCAGCTGAACAGCCTGGGGAAGGTACCACATTTGATCTGTGATGTTAGTTTCATCTGCCAAGTGCTTGCTGAAGGCCAAGGTCTGACCCAGCAGAGACTTCAGTTACTTGGCACAGGGCTGTGCTATATGCACTTGTTTGTCAATGTCATAATGCGAGTCTTCCAGCTCTACAGCACCCATCCATCTTCTAAAAAGGATCCTTGACTCTGTATCTCATGACTGATGCAGAAATTACTTGGGCAATGAATTAGAAATGCCACTGCTCTCTCCTCTGCTGCCGCTTTGTGGCATGTATCTAATGACCTGGCACGAGGTCATTTTACCAGGGCTGAACTAGATTTTTGTTAGTATGTTTAAAAGAACTAGTAGAACTTGATTCCATTCTTTGCTTATGTTAACTATCTGTCCAGTGGGACAGGAGTAAGGGAAGGTGTTTCTGGCCAGCAGTGGGAGCTGCTCGGATTCAGGATTGTTTCAGAGAAGACAGGGTCACATGAGAGAGGGACAACATTACAGATTATATTTTTGCCACTTGATAGGCAACACTAGATTGATCTGTGTTCATCATTGCTGTACCAGAGCAGGACACAGACTTCTGCATCTGGACAAGGAAAGCCTGCATCTGTATTCAGGTTTTTTTTCTGTTGTAGCTCTGGCTGCTTGGGCAGGAAGAGTGCTTTCCAGCATGACAGTTGGTAAAACCACAACATGACAGAGTACCACAGATGCTTCCTGCTGCTACCATATAGATTTTCTCTTGAATATTACTTGTGTGGCTGATGCACACAGAAAAATGAAGGGGGTGGTAGTAGTTTCATACTCTCAGAAGTTCTATTATTACATACATTGTCTGTACCAAGCACAAAAGCTGCCACCATAAATGAGATAGCTAAACACTGGTGGTCAGGTTCAAAAAGTAAGTGGTGCAGTTACATCTTGTCAAATGATGCTTATAAAATGATAAAAATCTATTCATTGGGTCCTGTTCCACAGATGAGGCATGCAAACACAGTGGGTCATTTTGGGGGTAAAGAGTCCAAACTGCAAATACCTTCCCTGCTCCACACCTCCTTTTTTAAAACTCCCTCTCCTGCAGGAAGGCTGGATGAGTGTCAGATTGTGTCAGTCTCTTCTTTCAGAGGCTCTAATATTTTAAAATTTTACGCTGATCTGAGCATAATGGCAGGTTTTATTTCAGAGGACAACTTCTGAATAGCTGAAAAAGCCATGTACAGTGGAGTGGAGTGAGGCAGAAGGAGGCATCTGCTTAATATCACAAAATGGAGCTGGGAAGAATGTCCCAAATTTCCTCATTAGAATAAGTTTACAGGAACACTGCTGAGGCTCCCTTAGCACGCTGTTGTATCACAGGACATTACTTGTTTTTACCATCTTTCACACTACTAATTGCAAGGCTGCAGCATATGAACACACTACATCAGGAATATCCATCACAATCCAGTTGTGATTCCCCAGGGTGTTGTACAGTGGCAATGAGCAATTCAGGTACTGTGGAGACTGGTCCCAGCTGTGGGGAGAGTCAACAAGGCTCATGCTCTTCTTTCCACTCTCCCTTTTCAGCTTCCTTCATCTGCAGTTCTTTAGCTGTTCTTTCCACCACCTCTAAACTATGGCACTAGGAGTCACAGGAGGAGCACCTTTCTGCTAGAGTTTTGCTATGCAGAGAACAGTTAATGCAGCGATAGTTTTCCACAAGCATCAGCCTGCAGCAGCAGTTTACTCAGAAGCAGTTCCAGGTAACCTGAGCCAGCATCAGGCACTAAAATCCCACTGTGTAAAGGACTCAGTTGCAACCTGATCACATCCCCTTGCAACTAGACAGAGTAGTTTTCTCAGAACAGGAACAGTTTGCTGGAAAGCTAAGGCTAACTGTATAGATACTTAACAATTTGCAACTTGTCCGTGCTTTCCACTGGGATAGCAAAAGAGATCCCCAACACCAGGTGATCCTCCTTGACAGGTGTCAAAGCTTGTACAAAAGCTTGGAGGTGATAGAGTATCAGCAGCAACAAGCATGAACAGAAAAATAACAAATTATTCTTCAAAAGGGCTAAGCCCTTTTATTTCATAACACAAAAGCAAACCTCTTGAGCTGTATAATTTTATTAAGGTGGTTAGGACTTAAATATATTTTTCCATGAAGTTTCCTCAAAGACCTGATTTCTGAGCTACAGTATAACCATCAAACCTTACAAGATTGAAGCAATGCAAGAAAGCCGCAAGAGCACTTGTGTTGTATTTGGCAATATCCCAAACATAGTCAGTTTGGAAATAGCTATCTATGGCTTAACTGTTGGACTTGGATCAATTCCAAGTGCAATGTTTCACACTGGTTTTATGATAGCATGCATGAATATGTTCCAGCATTCCAATCTTTTTGACAATGATTGTCAGAGATGAAGCATGAGTTTGGAAAACAAACACGAGGGGTCTATTGGTTGTGCTGATTGCCTTCAGGGACAGTAATGAGGAAAGCAATGTAAACTAGTGTTTTCAAGTAGCATTTTATCAGCTCACACTCCTCATCCAGTGATCAAAAAAGCCTGTAGCACTTCTTCATTGGTATCAAAATGACACTTGATCATTTAGTTCATATTCAGATTTGGACTGTTTGTGGCCCTTTTGAAAAAGACTGAAGTCAGTAAGATTTAAAGCTATAATAACTATATTCAAGTACTGAGATGCCTGCAGAATTGGCTGGGCACCCCTGCTATCCCAAGCTCTTTAAAAATGGCAGCTCCAAGTACTTTTAACCTCCTGCTGTTGAGTTTCATTTATTTTTTATTGAAACGTTAATGTGTTTGAAATTAAACATGCTGTAATATACTGGCTCTATAGAAGAAAATTAAAAAAATTTCTACATCTTTAAGGTAGGGAGCTGAAACACAGCATATGGAAACTTAGTGTTATAGGGACTCCCTCACATCCTCTAACCTCACTTATTTTAAATCTGTTTTAGTTTCAAAAGCAACGTGTTTTTCCTAACAAAAAAGTACCATGACAACTGTTTTGCAGAAATCTAGCTATTTTTTCAATAGTTAGAATACTGAATTTCTGTTTGAATCATTTCACATCAACATTTGGTCAGTGAGCCAGCTAGTTTTGCTATACAGCTTATACATGGACTCTCTGACAGAAGCTTTTTCCTGTTACATCATTTTTAAAATCAAAATGGCAGTTTCACAGGCTTCCTACATTAGCATTTGAAGTTTTATAGGCAATTATGAGAGAACCATTAAAAAGAGAATCCAAACTGATATAACACTGAGTTCTCTAAGTAGAGCAAAGTATTTCTGCAACTCAAGGCAAAAGAAGGAGCATTTGTATGCAACAACAGAACTGACACAGCATTTAATTTAATTTCACCAATACTTTACACAATTAGATAGAAGCCGGTAACACCACCACGCCATGAACTAAAGTAAGAAGAAAAGTCAGTTTCTCAATTTCACGTAAATTATAGCCTTCTATGACTGAAAGTATGTTTTTATGCTCTTTGCTCTTGATCCACTAGAACAAAAATATAGATTTCATTAACTTTATACAGCTGCAAGAGAATCTTCTTTTTTTTTTTGTAACTGATCTTAAATTCATAACACCAGGAAAAAACCCCACAGTAACTTTGAGAAGAAGGAGCAAATTCCTAAGTAGAGAACAGGGCAGTGAAACCACACAAATCTCCAAATAACCTAGCTTTTAATTTTCCTTAGAAATAGATACAATTTTTATTCTTTATACACCTGAAAGAGCCAAATAACAGAATGATGAGAAATCCTCTTCTTCCTTAAGGAGTAGCTCCTTTCCACAGGTCTGCAGCACATTCTGGAGATCATGTTAAAGTCTGCAGGCTTTCCTATGAATTACAGACTATTACTTGGCAGTGGCTAAGCATGCCTGGCTTGTAGTATAAAACACAAATGTTACAAGGCATAAGCAAAGCTTAGATACCCATTGAAGGCAGTTTAAAAATAGGATCACAGGATAATTCAGGTTGGAAGGGGGCTCAGGAAGTCACCTAATACAAACTCCTGCTCAAAGCAGTAGAACTTTATGGAGTTTCGGATTATCATTCCTTTAATAACTGCAAAGACAAAAAGGCTGTGAATTTTCCTTACTGAAGAGTTATTTTCTGCTGAATAGTCTCCCATCTGCATAAAAGAATAACTGAATAAGCTGTTACATGTAACATTTGAATACTAATTTTACCCAGTACTCCTTTTCACAGCTCAGAAATTTCCTCAGACAGCTGCCTGCAGAACCGCATTGCACTGTGATGAGATAAGCTCAGGAAGGAGGGGAATAGCAGGAATTAGAAGCCTCACAAAATCTATGCAGTTTAGCACTGAACAGTAAAATCTAAGCTCTGCGTTATTTCTCCTGCAGGTTTCTCATGTAACAGGAGATGAGAAAAGCTCAAGTACAGTTTAAGCTTCACTGATTTTTACTAAGATTCACTAGGAGTAAGAAACCAAAATGCCAAGGTATCTTAAGCTTTCTACAAGTTTTTTATTCATGTCCAGTAACTTAATTCTGACCATTTCTGAAACTTAACAACATCACCACTGAAGGATTCAAGATTAGATTTTAGCTTAAGTTCAACTCACTAGAGAACAACTGTATGAACAGTAAAAAGCACTATTTGCACCAAGCTTTGTGTTACTCACATTAATCATAGGGCAAAAATTTAATTATTTTTACTCCCTTTTCAACTTGTAAGAAGATGATATGAAAAAGAGCTGCTAGAATCAACAAAAATGGATGCTTCTGTTTACTAAAAGATGCTGCTAGAGAGGAATGGGCACTGCAAGTTTTCTTCCATGCACACATACTATCCCTTTTCTTTTGCCCCTAATGGCCCCATCTTTCCAAAGAAGATCAAAGGCATTAGTGACATTTTAGATAACAAGTCCCCATCTTGTAAGAAATCCTCCGGGAAACCTATGGGCCAGCACACAAAGGACATCATCTTGCATGCAGTAATTTAAAACCTGCAAGTTGTAGCATTTTAGAAAAAAAACAAGAAAGGTAGGCTTGCTTATACCTAATCATATAATTTTGGGAGTACTTTTAAAATGGTAGCATCTTTTACTGCTGTAGACCAGAGCAACTTGTAGAAGAGCTCTGTTGACAAGATGTATGGAAAGAACTAGCTGTCACAGTAAGCATTACAGCAGGCAAGTGTAAGCAAACCCATCGATAAGGTCAGGTTAAGGTAAGAGAAAGGAAAGTGTCCATTCCTTTCTTGCTTTGACACAGGTTTGATCATTCCAGTGACTAATTTCTTTGTTGAATTCCATTTATGTATACAAATAATATCCATAAGGTTAATGGAAAAACCCTATAGAACACCTCCTGCTCAAGAATTTAAGGCTGGCAGAGGCCACTGCAGATCATCTACTGCAAACCCCAGCTACAGCAGGTTGCTCAGGGCTGTGTCTAGTTGGGTTCTCAGCATCTCCAAGGATAGAGACTCCATAACCTCTCTGTGTATTTTCTTGTGTTCAGGCCATTTCACATGCTGTCATTGCCTGTTGCCTCTTCTCCTGTCAGTGGGCACCGCTGAGAAGAGCCTTGCTCCCTCCTGTGATTGCACTCATCACAGATGCACAATTGTGGCCAAATTCAGCCCTATACCACTGAAGAGCTTAAGGCTTGTTTTTGGGGTAGGGTGGTAGGGAGTAAGAGAGGCTGTTGAGCAGCTGATTGCAAGGAATCTGGGCAGCACAGCACAGCCTGGGCCTGCTTATGTTGATTCAATTGTGGATTGATCACTCCTCTATGTACAGCGGCTGCAGGTCAGGATCACTATAGTAGCTGGCTACCATACAAGGCCTTCACATGTATTTTCCCTGTTTAGCCCTCATAGGCCTTTAATGCATATTTTCAAAAGCCCTGCCCTTAGGGCTTTCTTTAGAAGTGGGTCTTCAAGATACACCTGGCAAGACAAAATGATTTTGAAGTTTCCTGCCCAAGACTTAAAATTGAACATGTTACCCTAATTCTTAGCATTCTGTACATCTCCAAACATGACCAAAATACAAAAATGTAGAGCTGGAACCATGTCTACATACCAAAGTGCTTTCATATAAGCAGACTCAGAGTTATGAATGAACATCAAGGGCCCAGCTAGGTAAGAGGTTTTTTTATGAACTATCTGGAAGAATTATTTGGTCTTAAATGTTCATTCTCTACTGCTTCTTCTATGTTCATTCTTAGTCTAAAACCTAATTCTTCAAACCTTCACACCAGCTAAAGAGTGGAAGAAGCACATTAAGGACCCTTCACTAAAAACACCGAAGGCCACATTGCATAGCAATTTTTCAGTATGTTTACTGACAGTGGGTGAGATCTCGAAGTACAAAGTAGAAGAGAATATCAAAAGTCAGGACGGAAAGATGAGAAAGAAGACAAATAAATCCACAATTGCACCTTCACTAATCCCCTACAATAATCATTATCAGACTGGAAGAGAGAAGAAAGGAAGGAGATATTTTAGGTTATGTCTATATACTGCTAGGTTTATGAGAACAAAGCCTAGCTGATTTGGCAAAAGGAAAAAAATCTAGTAATAAATAATTTTTTTTTGACATTTAAGTATGACAGAAACTACCTTTTCCAGAGTATTTTTTTTTTAAATTTAAAAACATTAATTTATTAGAGTGCTTTTCGGATTATGGTTGTCAATGAATTAAACTGTTGCCCTGATCAGAATATTAATGACCAATACATGGCAAGTCAGTAAAGATATACATTCCATCTTTAAAGTAGTGTTGTCCAAAAGTAAATCCTATTGTTTCCTACCAAAATATCAGTTCAGAGAATTCCCTAGTTCACATAATCTGTGCCTGACTCATGTATCCTTCGACAGGTCCTATGACAAGGATCAGAATGTTGTAAAGCTCATTTTGCAGATTCTCTCCTAAAGTACATAGCACAAAACACTATGCTGTGGCTGCCAGCACAGCATACAAAATAAGCTGTGTATTTCCCCACAGACATCAGCCAACAGAGGCTTACCTTCTTGAGATCTTGAGACTACCTTAGGTCATAACTGAAGATGCTTCAGACCTACAGCCATCAGAGCAAACAACTTGTGGTAGACTGAGAATGTCAAGTTAAATCCTGTATTTGTAAACTGAAATAGTCAAAGATAACAAACACATCTTCTAGGGTTTACTTGTAGGGTGACTTTGGATTCTTATTGTATTCTGAATAAATCAGAAGTTTTGGGAGGCTTTTGACACAAAGCATTTGAACTGAACACTCGCTGAAAACTGAATATGAAAAGCCATATTCACTCTGTGCCTCAGCAATTGTCATAGGGCAATGCCAAGACTGTGCCTTTGCCAAGGAGGAAGACATAGTAAGTTTTCTGTATGATCATAGTCTTCCAGCTTACTTCAGCTTCATACCCTGCAAGAAAGGCAGCCTAGGAAAGCCAATGAAGATATTCTGAATAGTCAGATGCTACTACTAGCTTTGCAATGACTCAGAGGGATACAGGACACATACTTCCATTTCAGTGAGCAACTACTACTTCAGATTTGGATTGGCACTTGTTACTACATCAGAATATGAGATGTCAGGTGATTTTCCAGTATTCCAGAATGTACACTTCCACCAAAAGCTGTTAATTCCCAAAAATACTCCCGCTAGTTATTTTTCCAAGGCTAAATTTCCACTGTCTTCTAGTAGGGGCAAGCCCAGGAACCCTTTTCAGCCTAATAATTGTACAGACCGTAGCAAATTAGATGCTAGGTGCACATTAACAGTAGTAAAGACTCACTGTCTGTGAGCTACCTTTTACATGCTGTCTTCTTTCACATGTCTAAGTCCATCTCATAATTTTCTAAGCAAACCCTCATCTTTGAGCATAAAGGACAAGTAGTGTCTAAACCAGAAGCCTCCTACATGTACTAAGTCATATCTCCTTGATGGATGTTGCAGTCTCCTGAGGAGTGTGGTTAGGTAGTTCTGTATACAGTTCAGGGGAGAAGGTAAGTAGCAAGAGCCCTAAGGCTCTTTATTCTGGCCCAGAATTTCTCATGTCATGGCCCTGAGATAAATTGGAGCTGGACCCTCCATGCTGTCCAGGCTCACTTCAGTGAGGGCTTGAAACTTGTAAGATTAGAAGATATGCACTACTGGGGGAGAGGATGGAAGTGGGAAAAAGCAGGAGCTCTTTAGAACAAAGTATTTGCAGTAAGAGCATAAAGACATTCTATTTTAATTCGTGAAATTCTTAATATGATTGGATTATTCTAGAGCTCTGCCGAGGCTGAAACTACTAACAGTAGAAACTGAATTTATCAGGCCTTCAGAATAACTTCCCAATATGGTCAGCCATACTTCCACGAACATTATCCTTCCATGAATATTACACTTGCTTCCTTACTTCAAAATACATTGGAAAACCTCCTATTATTCTCAGAAAGTCAGCGAGTGGGTTAGTTTATTTATTTTGCCTGCTTTTTGCTGCAAACTCTGCATTTACCCATTGGTTTGGCATTAAGGCAGTTGTTTGCATTATTCTCTCCAGACTACTCCATGATGCAGCATTTTCCTCTTTCTATTCAAATACAGAAAAAAAATGAGTCCTCTCATATTACAAATTTCATCCCTCCTTCAAAGCCAAGATGAGGTATCCTAACATTTGCCTTATACACAACTATCGTAGATATCCTACCCAGGAAACAGCATTTTAAGTCACTTAAAACAGCAGTCAGTCTGGAACTGAGTTTATGTTCAAAGTTGCTATTACTTATCGTGTATACCATAAATACCATGATCTCTTGGAAGCGAATGAGCTTAAAGTGGTTGCAAGAGCTATTTTATAGAATTGACATGCATTTCAGATTTAAATCAGTACTGTACTGACATTCAAGAATTTCAGTCCCCATACAGACTGAGATGAACAGCACTTTTATTTATTTCAGTTACAAGAAGAAAGACAAGTAAACCTTACAACCAGCAAGGCAATGAAGGCCTCATGACCTTAGTGAAAACCATTTCATAATCTAGGCAATGTTATGATTTCTTGAGATGACAAAGCAAGCATACCCCCCTCTTAAAACAACTTTTCCTCATTTCTGCAAGGAAAATTTCCTGTAGGAACAGCACACTGAGGTTAACAGAATCAAGAGGGACTACGGATGTACAAAGCCTACATTCACCCTCCCACCCCCCAGCAAAAGGCTTAAGTGTAAATTTTATTCCAAAAAAAATAACATGCAGTCATGACCACATCGAGAGGAGAGGGGAAAATTAAAGTCTGTTTTCAAATGAAGTCAAATTATTACTCATTAATGAAGTTAAATGAAGATACTTTTTTCACATAGCAGTGTACTTCATGGCTAAAGAAAATCCTCCTCATTTTAAGCCAATGACTTTTGTAGTAGAGAGGAAACAGCTTACATAAAAACTGATCCCCCTACCAAGCACTCTAGATAAGAACTATGATGTAAGAAAAGTGCTAGAAACATGAGGGAAAAATTACTCTACAAAGTGTCAAGTGCAAACTCCCCCACCCATTGCCTGGCATTCAGTGTATTTACTGAAGTACAATAGAAAATACTGAATTCAGGAGTGGTTGACAGTGGGATACAGTGCTATAGGTTAAACATTAGTCTCTAAAGGACAAACTCAAGCATGCAATCTTTCCCACAAGGGAAAGATTTGCTTGAGCTTCCCAATCTGCTCATTTCTGCAGTTTGCTCTGGTACTATTGCCTTCCTCATTACCAACTTAATTCCTGCACTCCTTCCAAGGGACCCCTTTAAAAATTCTGGATTATTGGACCAAAAAAATTCACTTGCTACATCAAAGAATACAGAACTGGGGAAAAAAAGTTTACAAGTGCTCCCTTCTGCTGTTCTTCTAAGAAGTATTAGACCCAGAAAGCATAAGAAAGTGAGAGATCAAGTACTGTTGGATCATCTTTTGCTGTTTGAGCAACACAGTTGAGGCAGACCGTAACTTCTTCAATGTCTAGTCGGTCAGTTCTGGTGCATTTCACCCATGCTACATCTCAGTTTCCTCTCACTTAAATCGTCAGGGATACATTTATTACACAGTACTCACAGAAAGTCTTGGAATTTCAGGCAGACCTATTCATTCCCAAGGAGTATCCTTTTGGTTCAGAGAAGACTTATGAGTATCTTAGCTTACACATTCATTCTGGAGGCAGCCACCATGATTCCATTTACCCAAAGTACTATCTGGAGTGGGGCTGTTACCATCTTGAAATTGCAGTTTAAAGTTAACCAGTAATACAGAAGAGTACTTGTCCATATTTCCAGTGAAGGAGCTGAGAAAAAAAGATCTGTAAGAAACCATCGCTGCAATTTTATTTTAACAAAAGGGCAGATTTATTCATGTTTACAAACAAGTTTCAAAAACAAAAAGAAGAACATGTATGCTACCCACTAACAACCTTTCAAAATGCCAACAGCCCTCATGCTGCATGAAGGATTCTATAGATTAGAAAAAAATCACAGTTCCACTCACAGTTCACCAAGACAGCACTAAACTAACATGATTAGACAAAAACAAAGGACTAAGATTCTGATGTATTTTGATTTAATCCATTTTGCCCGAGATAACAGAAATATTTCAAGCAAGTTCCATCACATATTGATGTCCTGCATTAAACAATCTTACTAAGTTCTGAACAAAAGTTATTCATTAAGTTTCTCAAAATTTTTAAAAATTAAACAGTTGTTTCAAAACCATTAAGTAGTAAATGTATTTAAGAAACTAATTAGGACAGAGGCCATAACTTCATTAGAACACCACTGCTCATGTTTTTACAAAGCATTAGTGTTATCTATTTGGCTATTAGTAGTAGCAATTTATCTACAATATTTAACAAGGTAAATTGCAGGCAAAATTTAGTACAGTTTCAATAGAAACACCCTTTTCCTGAAAATACAGCAGTATTTGAAGGACTAGTTTTTTTTTGTTTTGTTTTTTTTTTCTTTTGTTTTCTTCTCTGCATCATTTATAAGGAAGCTTCCCATCTATGAACAGGAACAAAAAAGTATCTACAAACCTTGTAAACAGATCTGTATCATTTATAAACATAAATAATCCAAATTATTAACAGCCAACAGCAGAAATTAAAGTATCAATTCAATGATCCAGGGCCTCCTTGCCCTTCCCAGCCTGCCCCTCAGAAAAGGATCATGATAAACTAAAGCTCTGCTAACACACTGTTCAGGACCATTCTTAAGTACAACAGATGATCCACAGGTCACTTATGCTGAGTTACTGTTTATCTGTCAAAGTTCATTATTACTCCCACCCCCAGAAAAGCACCCTCCAGTCTGGCAGAAAGCTTTTTTTAAAAAAATAAATCTACATTCGTACAAGTGTGTCTTCTGTTGAAGTCCAAGACAAGAATATCATCTTGTCCATCATAATGTGTGAAGAGACCCAGTTTCAATTTCTTTACAAAGCAGCTAGTGTGTTAACATTCAGCTTACAATCAGAGTGATGTTTCCAAACTATGTAGTGGGCTCCCTGGGGATGAAGAGGTAGCAGACTTGTTCATGTCTGTTGTAAGGTGAATTCCACTGTCAACCGCATTGTTATTTTTATTGGGAGAGGGTGGGGGAGTAGAGTTGCGTTTTGTTGGCGCATCATCTTCAGCATCAGTATCATCAATAAGGGGAATATGAGGCTCAGAGTCTTCTATTCTAAACTCAGGATGCGTCATAAAATTGTGAATTGAACTTCGTGTCTCAGGTTTCTCTAACCCCTCGTACAAGGAGCTACGAAATGCATTCACCACTCGGATCTGTAAACAAAGAAAAAAGGTTGTTCAAATGCTGCAGTTTTACTGGTAATGGTATGGTTCTTATGAGTTTGAATCCACAAACAGCTAGACACGAGTGAATCGAATTTGTATGATGCAGTGGAACTTGCAATAAACTGTAAAAAATGAAGAGCATTTCAGTAGAGCACTGCCAGTCTACATAGTAGGAATAAAAATCGTGAAAGTACTGCAAAAAGCTGAAGGGCCCTAAAAATTGGCACTAGAATTGTTCAATTATTTAACATGGGCTAAGCATTTTTCAGAAGTGAGGCCAACATTTATTTACTTCTTTACAAATTACATAAATCTCAGTGAGTGTTTTATTGAATACTTGGGGGAGATTGGAGGGAAGGAGGGTATATGCTGAAAATAAGTTAGGGGATAAAAAGGGTTACTAATCCTCATGCTAGGAATTAGGATGTCAACTGACTATGAAAAAGCCAAGCAAGTGTAAGCCAATGTCACAATGACCGAACATTTACGAAGTCATGCAAAAAAGGATACCACTATAACAGCTGTAAAAATTCGAGTATATACCGATTACCACACTATAGAAAGTTCCTTAGCAAATAGTGTTTTGGAAACTTATGACCAGAACCAGGAAATTAAAGACTGTATTGTACAGTTTAGTAGCCAGGACAGGTTGTAACTTTGAAGAGACTACTTAAGTAGCAACAAGTATGAGAAAAGCAGGGTGATCAGCCTCTGCTTGAGTCTTCAATTTACCTTGAATTCATGGACGGAATTCCCAGGCTGAGTATTGTTTTGTATCTTTGTACTGTTTAATATTTTTCAAATCAGAAAGCCTACAGATTCATAACTAAATGTCTCATAGTTAAATTAGATAGAGTACAGCTTCATTTTACCAACTGTGTATGTCTAGGTTGACGTGAATTCCAAATTGTATTTTGAATGATCAAACCAGCTGCCCACACCTTCGCTAAAGTCCCACATTTCCCTGACCAACTACAGGAATTCAAAATTCATTCTTGAACTGATAAAACAAGTCTGTGACCCCTCTGTCCAACATTTCTGTCAAGATAAAGTTTCCCCCTTCTGTTAACTCCCCATTCAATCTCAATGTCCATAAGTCACCAGCAAAGCAGTGTCAAATAGTGTTAAAAAGTGAGCAGCAGAGCAATTCTGTAGTAAACAAGAACTTACTGTTGCAAACAGCAAGTCAATTTTAAAGCTTTTTTTAGCACATCCAAGATGACCTGTTTCAAGCTGAGAAATACGTCATGACTAGTGCTTCCATAATGTTCCTTGATAGTAAAAATAAAGTGACTTCCAGGTGAAGGAATGAGGCTGGAAGGTCAAGTAGATCAAGAG
Source organism: Pachyramphus minor (assembly GCA_013397135.1). Classification (NCBI taxonomy): domain Eukaryota; kingdom Metazoa; phylum Chordata; class Aves; order Passeriformes; family Tyrannidae; genus Pachyramphus; species Pachyramphus minor. Next base: position 220,983 of record VYXB01008805.1, read on the forward strand.
CACGACTTCCAAGCAGCTAAGATACAACAAGGAAGTTCACTGTAAACAGAGAAGGGCTCCCCAAAAGCAACGCATTAAATCAAACTTGTTAAACAGAATCACTGCACAGGATAAAGTTTTATGTCCTGACTATGCTCTTTGACCTCTAGAAGTAGTGTTGTTTCCCCAAGGCTCCTCCCTCAGACCACTTGCATAAAGAATTTTACTCAAAAGCTAAGATGTCCGCATTTTTATACTACAGGTACATGCTGAGCCAAATTCACCATGGAGACAGGGGAAGAGGGTATAGGGGGTGGGGGGGACAATACAGGGGTGGGACACGCACACAAGGGGGAGGACATAACTACCAATAAAGGGATGACAAGGAATAGCATGAATGTGCTAGAGAAAAGATTACAAGAGCAGCTAGTACTTTACTGTTCATTGCATGAAAAAACTGAGCACACTGTCAAGGAGTTGGTGCGTTACATGGGATTTAAACAAGTCCAGCCAGCTGCATAAACTGTCTAGGCATTTACGAAGAAAATCAGCAGTGACAATGTCAGACTGAAAGTTTGCAATGCCTTTATTTGGCATGTTGCATCCCACTGTGCCATTTATGTGGCAACATGAAAAATTAATGTCTCCTGGGACGGTTTTTTATTGTTAACAGATGAGAAGTTAGAACATGAGCAGTAATGGAAAACAATTTTTGGCTTAATAGGACAGCTGTAATTATCATAGAATATAAACACACCCACAATAAAGGCTCGGTTCCCATGCAAAATGCATACTACCTAAGTGGACTAGACACTCCAGCAAACCCAGGACCATCAAAGAGTCCAGTTGAAAAGGCAGAAATCAAACTATCTGCATTTTAAGCTATATTTTAAAAGGGAAAATCTAGTGGTTTTCAGGCTTTGTTTTCAACTACTCATGATGATTAGACTAGAGGGATAACTATAAATAAATGTATAAGTGAGGAGCAAACAAGACAATTTGTTAAGTGTAATTTATACTGTCATCGGGCCTTGCTCATGTAAGTACCAGAATAGCATGGAATGCAGTGAGCACTCCAAGTTGTCCTAGCCAGACAGCTGCTTAAGAGTTGCAACCTTCATAGGAACAGCTGAACTTTTTTCCAACTAACAGTTCCAAAAGAGAGACAGTAACACATCTGCTTCCCATTAATACATATATTAGCTATCAAAAGTTGTCCTTCTAGAGGGTGTACTACTTCAGATAAAAACTAGTTCTCTCCTATGGTAGCTCTGTATCTGCACTGGTCATTTGATGCAATGAGATGCTGCAGTGCCCAGTAGATTCTGCTCAAATAGCAGCATGGAATGACATTGCTCTCTAGAGAATTCTGAATGTCTAATTAATGTTCTGGAGTGTAGTTAGGGATACAGGTTACTAATTAGCATTCTAACTAGGAGATGCAATTCTGTGCATCCTTACTGTTAAATCTACTTTTCATTTTGTGTTCTTGAGGCATGCAAATTTGTGAGCAGAGCTTCTCAATAATACTGTAAGGTAGGGAAATACCTGTCTCACCAACAGAGAACAAATACAGAGTTAAATACTTGTGCAAGCTCAAACACAAATTCTGGCCAAACATAAAAACACAAATAAAAAAAAAAAAACTGAAGAGACCATTTCACTTAAGACAGCTTCTGAAATTAAGGGTCTTCATCCATCTGGTAATCTGAAAGTTTAAGCAGGGAGGGGAAGAGGGAGAAGATGCCCTCTCAGAGCTATTTTAAAAGAATTATTTACCAGATCTCTAGGAAGTTAGAGAAGGAAGTAAACGTGATACATAATTAAGATGGAAAATTCTTTTAGCAAAGATATTGGCTATCAGTATTCAACTACAACTGCTATGCATCTTCAGGCTCCAGAGTTTAGGCCTACATCCAAGAGTAATTAAATCTCTAGCCTCTCTGTAGAGGAAGGCTGAAACTGAAACGCCACTTAATAGCACAATATAGACAGGGCAGAATTAAGGTGACACAAACTTCTCTTTCCCTGATGGCTTATGAACTGCTCCCCGAAGAACCTAGAGAGGAAAAAAACCCCTTCAGATTTGAATGAAAGTTTCCCATTTAATGCTTAAACATTTTTTTCTTTTTATATTAGCTAATTACATATTTCTTCTGACTTGTATGCATTTTAGAAGCCTTGTTTCGCCACCTGAATCCTGATGTTGAGAAAGCCGTTATTCAGTAAATAAGATCCAACGAAAGCAGAGATTCATAAAGTTCCTCACACGCTACAAAGAAAATGCATTTAGTGCTTCACGCTCTAACTACATGTATATTTTCAACACACCATTTGCTTCCAAATCAGCTTGCTTATTTAAGTATTGTTTGTGCTGCAGTGCAAGAGATCTATTTTTGTTGGCCTGGGTCCATGATTATACAGTTAATTCACTTATTCAGTATAAGTCATCCTATGAGGCATATACTCGAAAGTTTACAACAGTTTTCCCAGTTTATTTTAAAAATCCCTCTGTACACGAATGGATGAAGGCACAGGATGTGCAGGCTCACAGCTTTCGCATTAAAGTCTTTTCTTGAAATTGTTGCACCTGTTCTCAGCCCTCTAAGAAAAAAAAAGTCTTGAGGACTCCACTTTGTGGAAGAGCTCTACAAAAGCCTGAACGATGATTTTAAGTACTAAGGAGAAAATGAGAAACGTTAGGTACGTGAATTAGGAAATGTTAATTTCATGCACTTTAGGAACACACACTCACACCCCACAGTAGTAGAAGCAGTAGTAGAGGAAAACACTACATGTGTAGGGGTAGAAATATTTGTTACATCATGGTGCTGGCTGGCGATGGAGGGTTGCCGCCTTAGAGCCCCCTGAATGGTACTTCCACTCTGGAAAGCATTCACTACATCCATCTGCAAGGAATCAGAGATTGTGACAGCTTGCTCAGCAAGAGAGAGAGAGAACAAGAGAAAGGACCATCCCATCTATAACACACAAAAAGTAAAGAAAAAAGGCACTTTTTTAAAAACAGAGCAGATACATAGGCAAGAGTTACATTTAAAGCTGAAGAAAACAGAGGACCCTGAGGGATTACACATCCACCCATACCCCCTTTTGACAGTCTCAGTCACACCAGTTAGAACTGCCACCTTTGTCAAAAGGGCTGGAGATGGAGAGATTTCCCTCACAAAACCCACTGCGTCCTACCTTTTTTCAAGACCATACCTGAGTTTGTATTCTGTTTAGGCCTCTAAACCACAAGATCTGACCACGACGCAATTCTCTCTCAGCATGATCAATCTCCTCTACATCTTCTGCTAGTTCTTCTTCAGGAATCTCTTCCTTTTGCGTTCCATGACCAGCTTCTTTGAGGAATTTCAGACGGCTGGTTGGAATTGTTGAAATCAACTAACGGTGAATGAAATATATAAATCAGGATTATTTTTTTTTTAAGAACAAAGAAAGAAAGGCTTAGCATGATATCCTGCATACAATTAGCAAAGTTGAAAACGGTAATTACATAAATTCATCAATGTAGAGCGATCATTCCAGCTGAATAGCTGCAAAGCTGTGAATATCCTTACCATCTCAACTGAGGTGTGAAATTAAACTTGGACTACAAAAAAACCTTGCCAGGGACAAAGAATTCCATGTTAATGTTACCTGACAATGCCAGGAAGGAGCAGTACCGAAGCTAAAAAAGTCATTAATTCTGTAGCTTATACTTGTATCTAGAGCTTTCAGAGCTCCATCAGTTTAACGACCATGATGTGTTACTTCAAGTGAGACCTACATCACGTAAAGTAGCCACAATTAGTTCAAAAATAAAGAACAGACATTCATTCATTTGTGACCTGGAACTTATGAATCCATTGCCAAGGTGAGTGATGTTTTTAAAATTGTATGCATCCCAACCTGTTACTTTGGTACTTGGTGTAGAGCAGTTTATGTATTTTAAGGTAACCAAAAGCTACATCTGGCTGTTACAGCTTTCCTTTCCATCCCCACCGTCAGGGCTATTCTAGTGAACTATGTCGCTAGAGCAAGTCATCTTTTGATACATCCCATCTTGCATCTCCACATCAGTTCCAAGTCTGCTTTCCTTGATCATCACAAACTTAGAAGATCATTTCCACAGCTGCAGAGCTAAAAAGACTGCCCCAAAAGCAAGATAAACAGCTCTTCAGGTTGAAACTGCTACTATGAATGTTCCCAGCTCTTTGACTTTAATGAGAGGCTAGAGCAGCATGAACTGCAACAGGGAAGCTTTGCCCTTGCAAGACATTTTGGGTCAAAGGTATTTCAAGCCATCTCAATTCTATTCTAGGCTACTTTTAAACCTCAGAGTGACTCTATTTGACTTTTTAAATAATTAATTTTCCAGAGAACTTTATTAAAAAGCTTATCCACTTTTAGAATATGCATCTATGTATGTATTTACAACTAAAATACACCCTACCAATATTATGCTGAAACAACGAGTCTCTTTTACATAACAGAAGGAAATAAAATGTAATGGAAACCTCTTCATGTGGTATGAAAAGTTTAAACAACTGTCGTTAAATAACAGAAAACTCCACAGCTCTAAAGTTTCATGTAAATAAGCTTACTGCTTACAAGCACTATCATACATGCAATAGTAATGAAACCCCGGGGGAGAGGGGGTAAGTCAAAATGTAATAGTTTAATAGATGACAGAAGGACTTTACAATTATTTCACAATTATGCAAATGAAGATTAAAGAGAAAGTTGGTTTGAGTTTTGCTGCACTTCTTGCTACTCCAGGAAGTTTTGAAATCAAGAAAATATTAGCAAGCTTAACAATTCTGATTTTTCAAAATAACCATTAAACACCAAGTTAAACATATTTCAACATTAACATGTGCATTCCGTCTTATTCAACTAAGGACCTTCTAGCTATTGGACTAGTCAATTTTCATCAGCATTTACCATTAATCCCATATACTCACAAAGAGTACACTTAAAAGATCTGAATGCTAGTGTATTTGTATTTCCTATGTAAAGTATACTAATACAAGCAGATATTTGGCATTTTGAAAAATGCTAATTTACCTGGCCCCAGAGTAGCGTGCCCATGCCCAGGAAAATGGACCACAGCCACTGTTCAATCGAGAGTTCTGAGCAACTGAAAGGCTTCCCACCAAACTGCACAATAACTATCTGTGAAGAGCAACGTCATTAAACATGTATCAGTGACCTGTTACTAGAAAATTCCCTAATGCTTCAAGATCACGACAGGCAACTCTGCATTAGAACACATGATTTCCCATCTTATTAAGCATACTCTTCCACTACCTCAGCAGTTTGAGCAGGTTTCTAAACTTAAGCCATCTTCTTATGCTTGGCAGTATTTCATTCATTCTTCAAATGTCACACTCACAAAAGCCTGTTGAGTCCTTCATATTGCTTACAGTTTTTTCCTTTCATTTCACAATTACTGCATGTATTTGATACTACAAATTTATTGATTATTTCACCTGTAAACACCAATCTCAGAACTAATTCAATTAATAAACTTATATTAATAGAAATCATGGATCTGTAAGACATGAAATATTTCCAAAGTAACTCTACAGGATATTACTGTGTATCCCATCAGTGTTAAATGTCAGATTTTACATCACCAGTGTGACATCTACATCAGAATCGTGGGGGAAGGGGGCAGAGATCTTGTAAGTTTAATTAAATGAGTTCCTACTGACTTACCTATTACAATAAGGTGTATGAACTCTAATAAGCAAGGTATCCCTCTGCTTAGGAACTATATGCATGACAGTTTGCCCTGGAGAATCACCAATTTAAAGTAACAGGGCAGGCATGAAAAGGAGACAGTATTGACCATTAAGTAGGACACATGACAGCTGAAAAGCCAAAGAGTATCTTCCTTTATTAAGACAGAATAAAACACAGACAAAAACTCAGAACTTGGGAAGGCATTCAGTCCGCCAAGTTTATAAAGGGAACACAGTTGCATGAGTAATTTCTAAACATTTGGCTTTGTTGCACAACAACAGTCAATGTGCTCCATATGCAACCCTAAAAATAAAAGTAGCTTCTGTAGAAGTGTCATCTAAAAAACCCTAAACCTGGGAAAGTAAGTGCCATAACTTTATGTGAAGCAACGGTGCATACATTTACAATGCTTGGACTGCTATGAATTCCATCAACTCCATGGAATCCCACATCTGAGGAGAAGCTTAATGTGTAGGTTAAATCTTACATCTGCAATAAGTTAATTTAAAATGAAAGCATTCTGAGATCAAGTAGTATATTGATTTATTTCTTCTGATTAACTAAAATTAAGGCCATTTAGAAGGTGAAACTATTTCTTGTAAACTATTTTCTTTGGATTCAATTTTAAGTTGCTGTTTCTCAACACCAGCATGTTAACCCAATCAATTTTAAGGTAATTTAAATTTCATTTGTTAGCATACAGAGTTAACTATCTAGATTTTACAAATCCCCCTACATGCACCTCAACATCAATTTTCATCTAAAACAGCACCTCCACAGACAACTCTAAAATATATACCAATACATATAACTGATTTCTGCACCAGTAAGATAAAAACTGATATTTCAGTTTCTAAAGCTTATTCATATCCTAATCTCATTAAGAAAAGATAAGTTGTACCTTTTCTACGCTTGTTTAAAGGGACTCTCTTTCAGATGCACAGGCAGATACTATAAGGAAGATTTGGGGGCAGGGGATGAACGGACAGATGACACACACAACTTCTTCATATTTTGCCAAGAGACTAGAACACTAAAATCAATTTGAAACACTAGAAAATTCAAAAGGTACAAGTACTTCTACATTCTGGTTTTACAAATTTCAAAGAGGTCTTACCTGAAAACACCACCAACCTGCACTTACAAGTGACTTATAGCAAGTCTGACACTGAAGTTTTTTCACATTGCAGAAATTAAATCCCTGGCACTAGCTGATTAGCATTTCAAGGTAAGCAAGTACATCAGTATACTAGATGCATTTCCCCCAACCCTCCAAGAACTTACTTACCTGCACAACAAATGTCCCCAGAACAATAGAACAGAAGATAGCGTTGTTAAAGATTCCTTCAAAAACGTTTCTTTCACCATGAATTTTTCGGGCATTAATTTCATTAAAAAGCTGCATCATCACAAATGTATTAAATACTATTGTATAATGCTCTGAAGGAGGAGCATGCAGAGGTGCATTTCTTCCACTATCGATATCAAAAATTTTCTCACCTGCATATAAAAGGCATTTATCAGCACCTTAGTGTCTTTACACACACTACAACAAAAAATAGCTTTAAATATCACATCTCTCTACAACATTCAGAGTAACTTTGTAAAGCCTCAGTATTCTTACCAGCAAACAGGAGTGTGAATACCACAACAAGTTGGTAGAACGCATGACCCAAAATGTTCTTCATCATTGTACGAGAAATCAAAGGTTTGTTTCTACCATAAGGCTTTCGCAACAGAAGAGCTTCAGTGGGTGGTTCTGTTGCCAGGGCAAGTGAAGCTAATGTGTCCATTATGAGATTTACCCACAGCATCTGCACAGCTTTGAGTGGAGAATCCTATAAAGATAGATACATAAACCCTCCAGTAGAACTGCACAAGTTACAACTGTAAAAGGCATATATTATACAACATTGGCATGATCTGGAAAGCATTATGTTCTTTGGACTACAATTTAACTGAAAGTTTCGACAAGAGTTAATCAGTCATGACATTTTTGACCTTTATTAGCTGAAACAATCCACTACTGGTACGTACTTGTGTTATGCACGCTCCTGTAAAAGCAACAATTACTGCTACTACATTGACAGTAAGCTGGAACTGAAGAAATTTGGAGATGCTGTCATAGACATTTCGTCCCCACATAACTGCTTTAACAATACTTGTGAAGTTGTCGTCTGTAAGGATAATATCAGAAGCTTCTTTAGCTACGTCTGTTCCAGCAATACCCTGGTAGAAAAAAGAAAACCACCATGAAATATAACAAGATGCACTGGTCTATGTGATAAAAGCTATTATTATGTCCTTGGTCAGCATTCACTTTGATGCACCATGTTTGAAGGATTCCTTTAATATAAGTATTTAAAGGCCTACTGAAACAAGTTCTACTCAAGCATGGGAAAATGTGAACAAACAAACAAAATAAGTAATGTCTTAACAGAAATCCTCAAGTTGACAATAAAGACACACCAAGTTCCCCAAAGAAATGTTACTGAACCCTGTTCAAGCTGAATGCCACCAGATGGTGCAATGCTACACAGTTCAGGCTCTGCCCTAACCAGTTTCCTGTATGGATTCCAGCAGCAGCCAACACATGTGCTTGGAACACAGTAGAATGATAAACATTACAAAAAACCTTTTGCAGAAGAACATTAGCATTAAACAGTGGAAATGCAATGTCATTGCATATGCATTGCAATGCAGTATAACATTCTTAAATTTTAAGAACCTGTAGTCTCCTACAGTATCCAAACAATTAAGATGACTTCTGTGTAATACCTACTTCAAAGATCTTTATTCTTTGGCATTCCAAAACCTTTAACTCAATAGCAAATTTAACAATCCTTATTCTTGATATATTACTTTGTCAAGGAAATTAGTGACCTGCACAGTTATGTGTACACCTTAAAAGGTACCTTTAGATATCATATAGTGGATGATATATTTTAAGTGCTATTAAGATAAGCAGTTATGGAAAATAGTTTCTTACACAGATGAACACAGATAGCAACTGCAAGTTCTCGAAGAAGAAAACAAATTTACCCCTGACAGTGGCAAATACAACAGCTATACAGTTGCAGGTCACTACTCGTTAAGACAAGACTGTTACAGTCTACAGAAAATTTCAGATGTAGCTGTCACATTTGTAAGTCATGCTTTTGAAAAATGCTTGTTGAGCATGATGTGAACGTTCTTCTTCTTCCCATCTTTTCTCTCACGATTAGAATCTGAGTCAGTGTATCTGCATGTGGTGTAGGGGGAGTGTGGTCTTCATTTTGTGTTTCCCTTCAAACGCTTAATAATGACTTCTTAAAGACTACAGCAACCTGCTAGCACCAAACTGTGCCTTTTCAGTTTAAGACTGAGAAGGAATCTTATGGCAAAGGGAAGGTTGAGGAATCTATCTTACCGTGTCTTGAAAGAAGCACAAGAAAGATGAAACCTACATACTTAAGGCATGAGTCTATGTAGTATTAGCACTTAAAAGCCAAGACATGGCGTCGTGGGTTACCAGCCCACCCTGGACTGAAATGGTCAGGCCCAGGTATATTTCCGGAGAAAAATCCAATCAAAAGTTACAGTAACACCTCTGCTAATGACATATTTAAGAAAACGGAAGAGAAGGTGTTGTCGCAGTAAGAAATTCAGCCGCCATGTGAGGAGAGGGGCAGCAGCCCCCAAGACCCACGACACATGGTTTGGCAACCACATAAAAGGGTAGTTGAGAATTTAAACTGAGAAAGCCACATAATCTAAGGAATCATCCAAACAAGTGCAGATCCTAAATTGTCATAAAATGCTGCAGCTTCAGATGTACTAGATATGGCCTCCAAAGCCAGTTTAAACATCAACTTGCGGTCTCCCTGTTCCTATGTATCACTTCACGGAAAAGATGATTAAGCTTATTTCATATTGCATATAAGCTTTACTCAAAGTCAACATAGTATGCTATTTATTGCCTCAAGTCACTTTGTTTTATGTTGAACATACCTCCTTTCAGATATCTTCAGTATTTGTAATTCTGTTCTGACACTTTGTAACAAGCTTTGTTTTTGATTTGCAAGTAACTGGGAATCTACATTTTTAAAACTATTCAATGGCAAATGCCACAAGGACATTTTCCACCAACTAAAAACATGTTGAAGTTGGAAGAAAAACTAATTAATATTAATTGAGAGAGAAGGTGGCTGCATTAACTTAGTTGTATGTTAGGTTCTTAATCTTATGTCATTTGGTAAATTGTTGATAAAATACTGAAGATTTAAAAAAAAAAAAATCATACCATAGCAAATCCAACGTCTGCCTTCTTCAGAGCTGGACCATCATTGGTACCATCACCAGTTACTGCTACAACTTGCCTCTGGTCAAAGACAGTGCTGTCAATTATACCTAAAATAAAACGAGATAGCGGTGTTACAGCTCTAAATTGACACACAGCAAGGATTAAACCTGAAAGAGAAAGCCAAGTTTTGTCTTCCTCAGTGTCAAAATAACCCAAAACAAACACACCAAAACCCCTAACAAAAACAAAACCAACAACCAGAAATAGTTCTATAGATGGCTCTACTTCTCAAGCAGAGAAAAAAATCAGTTGGGAACACCTTCACAGGTGTTTCCCATCACTTAGTCCTATCTCTTTTTCCCTAGCAGCAGAAAAAAAAAAAAAATCTAGCTTTACTTAGAACCTCAGAGTTTTTACCTACCTTTTACTAGAGTGTGTTTGTCAGTGGGAGAAGATCTTGCAAGAACACGAAGCTTTGGCCAAATTTTATCTATTCGCTCTTGCTCTATCTGCAAAAAGAACATTGGTTATATTTTACAGTTAGAAGACTTCAAATATCTGTTGATGTACCTGACATAGTCAGTATGCTTACCTCTCCTTTTTCATTGCGTATTCTCCTGTTAAAGTCTTTGCCCTCTAAACACAGGAAGTCTTCACCAGGATTCAGAATACCACATTTTAATGCAATAGCACGAGCAGTGTTAATGTTATCACCTGTGACCATACGTACAGTTATGCCTGCACGTTGACACTTCTTTATTGCATCAGGTACCTGTTAACAAGAAAAAAAAAACACGGCTCAGAGATTGTACATTAGCTGAATAAATCTAGACATGTGAGTGAAAACAATGTTTATGGCTCAGGATAGGATAACTTTTATTTTAAAATGAAGACTGTAGTTATGGAAATTTTTTTTAAAAAATTAAGTGGCATATCACAATTCTTTTCCTGAAAAACACAAAAAATGACAACCCTGGCAAAGACGTTTTGTGTTTCTATCAAGTCAGTTCCCCTTCCCCTTGCAATTTTTCAAATACTGCAGTATTCAGAAATACCACAAAAATCCTCACAACATGTTACGCTGTACTGAGTACTGGCATTTCAGTTATGATTCTGTGAAATAACTACAGCTCATACTCCACTACTTCACCCATGACTTTTACTGCAAAGTGACAACAGTGCAGAGGCTGGAGTTCCACTTATATGTGGCATAAAAGCTTTCACTATCAAAAAACCTCCTTAGACCTCAACCACAAACCAAACTCCTTACTCACAGTTCTCAGGCGACAAACTCACCTCTCTCTATCGTTCCTCATGAGAAGCTGGCAACAAGCACAAAGACTAATATTATCCTAACTAAATAGTCCTAATATTCCAAGGGGTAAAAAAAAGTCAAGTTGTTCCATTTACTGAGACCCTGCACAGTAAGCACCTTAAGTTATTAGTTTCTACAGTGCTTCAGTAACACAGCATAAGTGACATTAAGTAGTTTTAATCTGCTTTTATAGCTCCATTAACTTTCCCCTCAAGAAATTAGATTTTCATTTATTAACTATGCTTAAGGCATACAATAGCAGTTGATTTTCTTGTACTCTCTGCATGATGAAGAACATGAATCTCTTGTAACAAAACCACTCCAGCTTAGTTGGTGACCCTACCTCAGGTCTCACAGGATCTTCAATCCCAACAACAGCAATGCACGTCAGGCCAGTAACAATATCATTTTCGTTGTCCCACTCTGGCTCAGGTTCCCCTGCTGGGAAGTCTCTGAATGCCAGGCAGATGGTTCTGAGACCTTCAGAAGCCATTGGCTCAATTACAGTTTTCACAATATCATCACGGTCCCTAGGTCTAAATACCTTTGGTTCTCCATTAGCACTCAGTATTTTGAAGCACCTGGAAAGAAAGATTTAAAGAGTTATCAGATTTTAACCAGAAGTTCAGCCTATTCAACGGCTTATTACTAGAGTCCAGTAAGTCTCCATAAGCTTTGTTTTCATTAGACACACATATACACAAAAAGCCAGTAATGGCATCTGTAAGGCAATCTTCTCCATACACATGTAATTTCTTCCCAAATGCAAAATGTGCTTTCTCTAGAAAGTTAATGGAACCAGTCATCCTAGGATGAAAGTAAAGCTAATGAATTTAGAATACAAACATTAGTTACCTCCCAGAAGTATCCATTTCTGTATTGTATGTAAACAGACTGGTGTTTGTGCTGGTTGAGTCAGGCAATCCAGTTCAACAAAATAATCTCGCCTTGTTAACAGCTATGCAAGCCTCAGAAGTACAGCATGTCTCTAGAACATGCATGTGCTGCTTAACAGCTGTAAGCACTAAACTTACAGCATTAAGAGCAAACTCTGGTACTGCTACCCTTAAGAGTAGAAAGGTTTGCACCCCTGCCCCCCCAAGTCTAAGTGCAGAGTGTTGGGAGAGCATCTGGCATGTGTGGTAATGTGAAATATTAAATTAAAAACAAATACTGAAACTGATTTAAATGTTTGTATAAGAGACTAGATTTAACACTATGGACTCTAGCATTTCAACACATGTTCTTTTAGTTATTCTTCATGCCAAAGATGCCACTGCTTTCATAGACATCATATATACTTTATCAATATTGGTGCCATGAATATAACACTACCAAATATTTTGAACAAGCAAATTAGTCTTGTTCACGTGCCCTTTGCAAAGTTTTGCCATAAAGCAACACCACATACATTTGTTTTACAAATTTGTACAAATGCAGCACTGAAAAAAAGAATTTATGACTTTTTTTTTTTTTAAATATCAAGTTCTGACCTGGCAGACCTGCAAAGACAACTACAATTACATTTAAGTGTTTAGTCCAAGGATTTAGGGAATTCCCTAAAATGTTTCCACCTCATACAGGAAATTAAAATGAAACAGTCCCTTAAGAGTTTCAAAATACCCATCATAACTGATATTTGAAGTCCATCTGAATTTCCTGATTTTGGTTATCTGTTCAAATGCAGTAGTCCTGAAACCTTACATCAGGCATGATTATGAGACAAAGCCCCCAGAATTCATGCTGCTGGAAGAAATACGGGCACATCAACATAGAAATAATTTTAAGTGGAAGGCTGAGCCAGAAGCACCCTGCTATGTTCACCTGAATCACATCCCTGCTATAAACTCTGTGTGCTACAAATTCTTCTGGCCTGGTAAGATGTCTTCAGTTCTTGGTTTTCTAAGAAGGAAGTAGTTTTGTTCAGCAAAAAACCTTCTTGGGCCAAATTTTTCTTCAGCAGGTGTCTGGCTCAGTTTTTAGAAAACTATTATCTGATGTTACAGGAATGCAGTTGCGATGGAGACAGGGGTGTCGTTGTGTCTTCAGATCACACAGAACTGAGCAATTAGGCCCTAATTAGAACAGCACTTACAGAAACGGGTACCAGTAGGAATAATCTAATAGTTTAGTAGTTAGCTAAACTTAAGTATCCAGTGAAACCTTTTGCAGAATCAGGGGCTGAAGTAAACAGTTTTATACCAGGAAAGCTAACTGTTCATTAGCTTTGTGAGAGAGCAGCCATAAACTGGATATATATTGGAGTGAAAGTTGGGATTTTGTTCAGCCTGGAGGAGAGCCTTTATCATGGTCTACAGCTTCCTCATAATGGCAAGCCAGAGGGGCAGACACTGATCTCACTGTGGTGACCAGTGACAGCACCCGAGAAAATGGCCTGAAGCTGAATCAGGGGAGTTTCAGGTTGGATATCAGAAAAAGGTTCTTAACCCAGAGAGTGTTTGGGCACTGGAACAGGCTCCCCAGGGTACAGCAACAAGCCTGCCCAAGAAGCATTTGGATAACATTCTTAGGCACATGGTATAATTCTTAGGGTTGTCCTGTGAGGGGACAGGAGTTCGACTTGATGATCCTTGTGGGTCCCTTCCAACTAAGGATATTCTATGATTCTACAAAATATTTGACTTCATGTTAAGATAAAAGTGCTCTACATGAAAAAAATTCTGCATTTCTTCGCCTCTTATTAGTGACTCATTTATATCTTATAAATGCTCATGTTTAAGTTTCAGTGTTCAAGGAATAGTCATACTTGTTATAACAAATGTGGAGCAGCACAATTGACAAACCACGTTACAAGCACTGCATAGGAAGTGGCTTATGATAACTAAGCAGACAAGACTTTTTCCTATTTGATACATACTCTGAAGTAGTTTGGATACTATTCCAATAGTATTCAAACCAGTCTAGGTTGTCTTGTTCTTTGACAAACGACCTTATTATTTATTTCTTTATCTCAGTTATGAAGTCAAGTGGGCCACGTGAATCTGGGATGAATGAGATCTGGCAACTTCTACAGTTCAAGTGCTCAATATAATAAGTTACGAAACAGTTCTGAAGGTAGAAGTAATGCAAATACAGGCATGCTTATTCACCAATGAGATCTGGCTTAAAATCTAGCAATGCAAAAAATGCATGGACTTTAAGTCCCGTATTGAAAGGAACAAGAGTCCTTTCCAGATTGACATTTGTTCTGAGCGCTAATTTGAGGAGAGGGAAGAATTCAGCTTTTTTCTTTAGTGCATTACAACTTTCCTAGATAAAGATTTGGAGGGTTATTAGCAAGCAAAAAGGTAAATTAAACTGATTAACACCATCAATGTGCTACTCAGACTAGAAATAGTTCGAACTTAGAACCGGAAGTGGCCTCGCTACAAACTGCTGTTCCTAGAAAACACAAGACATACATGCTTGATGTCCCTCCTCACCTAATTAGGAGTTTACCACAGCAGCCTTCACATCTACACAGGTTTGTCCCAGTGGTGTCTAATCGCTCACTAAGTCTAATCTCATTCTAATAAACCCTCTATAGATGGGCAGATGGATAAGGAAGCAATTTGCTGTGTCACATTAAATCCCTTCAAGTTTCTTCATTCACGTTCAACCTCCCATTAAAATGATCAACTTGGACATCAGCTTGCACAGTCTAATACTATACTAAAAGTAATCACAGTTTAAAGGTATAAGTCCTTCCTGGAATTCAGGCATATCAGCTGTTGGGATTTGACTGGAAGATAAGTGAGCATTTTGACCAACCATACCTAAAAGTAAAATAGGTTAACTAAAGAATATATCAATTCATAGATGCTATCAGAGAAGAGTTTACAGGTTCAAATTAATCACCACCAGTTTTTTTGGATTTTGAAGTGCTAATGGCCCACCTTACTGCAGCAAGTCAAACAATTGAAGGAGACAAGGTATGACGCCGGCTGCAATCCTAAGAGTAAAAGGACTGCTGCACTTGTTTGTGATTAGGGAGACAAATATTTCACAGACTATGGCACAACGTTGTTTAGCACGCCAGTCTCCTCACCTATCACAACATTTAGCCAAATTTAAGTGCTGAATCACAGTAGTAGTTGTTCTTACTTTTTAAGAACTATCTCAGAGGCACCTTTACTGAATATCCGGAAACTGCCATCAGAATTTTTTAACACAGTACTCATAGATTTTCTAACAGAGTTGAAGGTGTACACTTTGTACAAATCTTCTTCTGGTATCTCATTTCTTACGTCCTGATAATCACGTTTTAAATCCAAGAGCAATCCCAGCAAGGCACATTCAGTTTTATTTCCAACATGACGTGGTAGGCCACCTTCTTTTTCAGGAGGCTGCAAGAAGAACAAGAGCCATCATTGATTAGGAGGTTAACTTATAAACCACTGAAGCACAGCATTTAGAAAACAAGGAAGGCCAAACTTAGCTCTGGGATGGGCAAGTTTTACTTCTTCAATGATTACTTTATAAATTCCTATGAGCCAAAGTCATACTGCTGCTTTTTTAAAAGTAACTTCCGCAGGATCCTTCAGTCTGTTTCTCAGAGTCAAAAATCATCACTAAATTTGTATCAATCAACATGATCTTTCTAAAAGGCATTTTCTATTACTTGAAATACTTATCTGATCTACTGTAGACCTTGAATAATTATTTTGGATTCTAAAAGTACAAGTAAGTTCACATGAACTGATTTAAGCAAGCTAAATTGCATTATTTCTGCTAACTTAAAGTATCCTCACCTGTAATAATTCTTCCTCAATGACTTAGACTATGATCACATCACCAGTTAGCCTTCTTCTGAACAAACTAAGTCTTTAAGCTTCTTAAGTCTCACTACAAGTTCTGTTTTCCAGGCCATGGCCTACTTAACTGGAAAGAGTTCAGAATCAAGTTTCCAACCCCTTAATACCAGAACAAGTTTCTTATCTCAACAATGTGGGATATGCACATACTAGTCCTATAAGTCCTACAAACTTATATATAATTGTATCCAGAATAAAAATCCATGAAGATCCTCAACTATACTTACTTTTTTTTGTTTCATTACAGTCTTCTTAATGTTGTACTACTCTTAAATGTTTATTTTGAAGTAGCACTCAAATCCAGCCAAGACACTCTTCAAGTAAGGTAAACAGCCTCATTTACAAAAACAAAGTTGGACGCCACTGTGAACTTAGAGGAAGTTATCTTCCTGAGATTGCATCTTTGATTTGCCAATTCTAAGTGAAAAAGCTTATTTTTCTCCATTTAGTTTCACATGAAGAGTTGAGCAATTTACAGTAGGTACAAAATACCTTATGCTGCATTGTGCCACAATTTAACTGCCTACTACGTGGCCACCAGGCAACTTGCATCTTTTGAGGAAGTTTAGGTATCTTGACTGGAATGAAGAAATCCACTTACCAGTATTTTGGAAGTATAAGCACAATTAACAGAAATTCCTGTCACAAGGTAAGCCATAGTTTTCTCTGGAATAGCTTCTGGTTCTGGAATTTTTTTATAATGTTTTTCGTTGATGTAGGCTTGGACCACTGTCATTCTGTTCATAGTCAATGTTCCTGTTTTATCTGAGCAAATAGCTGTTGCATTGCCCATTGTTTCACATGCATCCAGATGTCTCACCAAGTTATTATCTTTCATCATTTTCTAAGGAAATAAAAGCGATTCATAACCACTACTTCACACTTCAGAAATTCTCATTTAAGAAGTCCAGTCTTACCCAGCAGTTTCAGAAAACACTCAGTCTTTAAGTTATCTGGCATCTTTCAGAGGAAGAATTTGCAGCTGCCACATTCAGTATGGATTCCTTTAAGTCTATTATGTCACAGTAAACTTCATTTTGAACAAAGTACATAAATACAGTCTTAATTTCACGTATCTGCATGTCACATGGACTACTGATACTCTTTAGAATGTTACGAGCAAATAGTTTATGATGATATTTAGAAAGAGAGGTAAAGTTTGAGCTTTACCAGATACAATCTGTAAAAAGTCTTTCTTCTGAAAGATCAAATAAGCTGTGTTAGACTTATATGAACCACAGATAATACACACTTCCAAGATGCTTATAACCAAATACAAACTGGGAGCCTAATGTTTCAAGTAAAATAATGAGGACTACACAAGTTTCATAGGTTAAATACTGCTTTAAATTCTTTACTTAACATGCATAGTATTTTTACTTCCAAGAGGCAGATTAAATTCAAGTCATACAATAACAAGGCCACTACTAGTTAGTGATATAAGTTAAGTTTTAGAACACAGCCTAAGCATTGATTGTCTTTATAACTAGATTTTCAGATAAATAACTAGTCTCAGCATGCTGAAACAGTAAGGAAATTAAGAAAAAAAAGAGCTAAAGTTAAAAAACGTGCTCTATAATAAACAGAATGCTAAATGTTTTACAGTATTTCATCTCCAAAGAGAATCAATCTAGAAGCTTTTGTAGCATTTGCTTAACAGTTCAGCTAGGCAGAAGTTCAGGCTTACAGAACAATGTTATTTACAAACTCTTAAACATCTATTTCTTTTAAACAAATGCTTCAGTGCTATGTGCTGAACCCATTCATCTTTAGTTGGTGACAAAAAGCTGGTGATTCTCACTGTTCATGTTAGCATGTATTCAGAGATGAGGAAAAGTACTGCAGTAGAATTCTTTGTGTTTCAGGGAAACAAGAAGAGCTTCTTCCCAGTCTGCCATATATATGTGATGCAGCATAAGTCAGTTTAGATTTAAGAGCTGATGAATACACCTATCTACCTTTATTATCTATTCCCCCTCTATCGACTTACCTTAACAGAGTAAGCCAGAGATATAGTGACTGCAAGTGGAAGACCTTCTGGTACTGCCACCACCAAGACTGTAACTCCAATAATGAAGAACTTCACAAAATACTGAATATAAATTGGTGTACATTCAGCAAGCCAAGGTCTCTTCTGAACCCAGAAGGTATCAATTACAAAATATAACACAAGGATAATGACTGTGATTGCAGACATCAACAAACCTTGTTAAAAAGAGAATAAAAGTTTCCAGAAATTATGTCAACTATTTGGCAAGACAGACTGTAGGTAAGTCAAGTACAAAATACTTCTACCTTTATAGAAGCTAGTTTGTAACTAAGATTTTAAACAGGCAAGTCAAAACATTGAGGTAGTTCTCAGGGCTGTTCCAACTTCCAAAGCAAGCATTTCCTCTTGCATTTCACTTAGCAATTTCTAAAATATTTTTTTCTTCCATTTAATTGAAAAGCATAGAGCTAATTATGAGCGGGAGAGAACAATACATAAAGTCAATTGACTAAGCAGAAATAAGAAGTGAAAAAATTCAGCAGGCCTTCAATGATTGTACTGCTAATTGGTTCAGTGCATGCTTCAGTGCATGCACTGTGTTAAAGTAGCAGGATAGAAAAATCCATGCATGAAGTATATGAGTATTAAGGGTACATGGGTAACTACAATGGGTCAAAAGGTACATAAAGGGAAACAAGAGCTTTTGAAATATATGAAAAAAAAATGTTTGACAAGAACATTGACTAAACATATCAGGGATGCTTTATTCAGCATTTGTTAGAACACATTTCTTTGAAAAATTAACATTGCTATACATAACTATGGAGTGCTACAACTATAAGGTGAATTGCTTTGTCCACAGACTGTAGCAGTCTAATGACAGAGATGCTGAAGCCAGCCATTCCTGAAGTTCTAGAAGTTGCTTCTAGCTTGAGTCATTCAACAATTCTACTGGACAAAAATAAAACCTGAAATATTTGAATGAAACCACTACACACTAGATAATATAGCTAAAAATTTACACTGAACTTCACTGTTCTTTTAGTCTACTTTCAAGCAGGAACAATCTACCAAATATTTTGACAAGACAGCTGAATGTTATCTGATTAAAAAAAAAAGTTACATATCAGCAAGGCACATGTTAAGTGGAAATTCCTAAGCCTCTGAAAGTACCATAGATAACCTAGTTGACCCTACCACATTTCCCAGATTTCACTCCATCTATAGTTCTCTAGATACATTGTCAATTGCCATATCTTATCTAAAAAGATCACTCCTAACAGTTGTCTAAAGTTATGAAGCTGGAATTTTCTCTCCTGGAAGCTGGCACTTGAAAGCCTGAATCTATTTAAATCAAGTTAAAATAAAAGCCATCCACATGACATAGTCTGAGAGGCCATCAGCACACTCAGACAGAATACCATACTTCCATGCATCAGAACTTTGCACTTAACCTAAGTAGCTAGCCCTGAGTGCTTTGATTATTTTATCTCCTCACAAACTATGCATGTTCCAACTTAATTCCACCATAACATCAGCATAAGGAGGGTACTGAGACATCATACCTGCTTTGCCAATCTGAACTGCGAGCTTTGTGAGTTTGCCTTGGAGAACTGACTTTTCTTTCTTTGGCAAGTTTGCTTTCTTCTTGTCTTTCTCATCTCCATCCCCACCATCCTCACTTTTCAGTGGTTGCATTTCCATGGCTGCACCATCTTGAGCTTTAGCTAGAAGGTAAGAAAAAAATTAGCCATTGGAAAGACCCCCAAATCAGTGGTACTTAAAGAGCTTAACACCAATACTGCATACTCTTGTATCCAGAGAGACCACACTACACATGAACGTTTAAAGAAGTGTATTGGGTGTAGGTGCTGGAATACCAAGTTCAGTTAAGCATTTGTTTTGAGTAGATTCACTTATGCTATCCTTAGCATAAGCACTTTGGACCTAAGGATTCTATGTTTTCATAGGAAAGTCTGTATTCATTACATACATACTCAAAAAATAGAGACTTGCAAGAAAGGATCATAGAACCTGCATTTACCTTTGTTACGGTTTTCAACAGCTCCATCTTGCTTTTTACCTGTCGGAGAGAGGAACAAGTTGTGTTTTAAATTGCCTGTGCAGAATTCATTTCAATGTTTATGTTTATATATAATGAGTACTTTACTCTGCTGAAACAAGCAACTTCATTTAAAAAAAAAACAACAGTAAAACAAGAAGTGTGAGTCAGCTCAGAGAAACAGCTCACATCAGTCTTTTGGACTTTACTTTTCCCATACGAAACTGCTGCAACATTAATCTACCATGGTTACGTTTGCACAAATTACTGACACAGACACTTACTGCTTGTGAGGAAAGCTTTAAAAAGACTTGTTGACACATTTTTCTGTGAAACATATTCGTTACATTAAAGTGATTCTGGTAGCCTCCATCTTGCTCTGCTCTTCCAACACTTGCCACCAGTATCTGACTACTACTGAAAATGAACTGTAAGATCTCACTTCCACAATCAGTGCTTTTTTGTAAAACATTGCAGAAGCTACATTAGTATAAAATATTTATAAATCTACAGCCAAGCTTAACAGAGGCACAGCACTGGATTACTGGATCTATGCTAACCCTATTTGCAGACACATGAACATAATCTGTAAGCAAAATATCATACATCACTATAAGAATAGCTTGAGTTCATAATAAAATATCACTCCTACCTATGTTCAGACATGGAGTTCAACAAGAGATCATAAAGAAGGACAGTAAAATAACAAAAGAATTTAACAAGTGAAACATTAAAAGTAACTGGAAGACAAACATATCTTATTTTGTTTGGGGAGGCTTGGCAAGTGACAAACTTTACTTTTAAGTAGAGAAAGCAAGGCCAATTGAGGAACTTAGAACAAAACCCAGAAATTTTCAGTAACATTGATAATTCACCAAGTTTTTGCCCTATGTTACATAGACTGAAATTTACAAGAGTACTCAGGTAGAAGAAAAATCAAGTTATCAAGTATGTGTGGTATGACATTTAACACCTCCATTACACTATTACTGTAGACACACAGTCTGGTTCTATACCTAAGATTTCCCCCCAAGCATCCTCACAACAGCTGAGGAGAGAAAAAACCAGCACGTTTATTTTCTCCAGAAGATGTCACTTCAGACTTCTAAAGAACTTGCCATTGTTTCCTAATTTAGCATTTTTTCCTTCCTAGGTCCCCTCTCTCTCTTACAAGAGCAAAGTTCGACACTTGAGTTATTTGTAACTCCTCGTCCATACATTATCTCCTTGTACATACATTTGCTTTCACTCTGCACCAAGCCATACACAGCCAACTAAATATAGTCCCTTTAATCTCCTTAACATTCACAGAGAGGCTAATTTAGTTTAACCTGAATTTTACCAAGGAGAATCTTATTATGCACCTATCTTAAGGGAAAGAGGAAGCTGTCTATCTTGGGAGACAAAAAAACCACCTGCAAGCGTTGAGGTCCTAGGATGCACCAAAACACCACTTGTCAAAGAGATTTCTGCTTATAGAATAATAAACACTGACAGAATATTAATAAAAACTATAATCCTCTCCATATCTGACGTAGCAGTGGGTACTGTCATTTGCTTTGTCCCCTCCGTAAGGGGAAGAGCAAAGGATGGCAACTGTTTCACACTAATCCCTAGAAGTGTTGCAGGTCTTCACTATTACACTTAAAACTCATTTAGAACTTTCAATTCTTCTTGTAATCATTTTTCTACCTTCTGGAGAAATTTACTATTTTTTTCAAGTTTCTAGAAGGATCAGAATTGTAAAGCATTTGTGTGTTAGGAAAAGACAAAAAAAATTCAATCCCAATTCTTGCGCAGAGCACACACTTCAACAACTGACTTTAGTTTGAAGACCCTTGAGATTCCTCATCACGTTTCTGTAAAATTTCCATTATTGTTTCATATTCCTTTGATGAAAAAATATATTTTGATTTATATTTATGTTTTTGGTTCTGCTGTCAAGAACCTTTGACTCAGGCCCATCCAGTAGACTTCATAGCAGTTTCTTGAAAAACTTTTACCATGGTGAAGCTCAGTCCTGAACATGCCTTGTAAGATCTAGGATCAAAACATTACTGCTTAACATTTCCAAGCTTTGATTTTAAGGGTAAAGGCTACGGCTTAGATAAGTGACCTTATAATAAGGAAGACAGTCCATTCCACGCTTCACAGAAGGGCTCCAAAATACACTCAATTACAACTCCCTCATGCCTCCAAAAATAAAGATTAAAAAAAAAGTGCTACCAGGGATTTGCCTTGTGTATATCTCTGAGCATTCAAAACTTCAGCTCTGGAAGAAGAGGAGCAGCAGGAGAGGCCATCTGCTCATCTTTTATTAAAATCAGTCTCATACATGCTTAAATTATCCACATACTCAGCAGTATCAAAGATACGTTTTCCCCTTCAAGTGTCACAGAAAAATGCCCTAAAAGGGGTTTTCTATCTGTCAAATGCAGAACTAGATACTTACTAGTTTAAATTATATAATAACCTGTTTGCCATAAACAAATATTTGCTATCAAACATGAATGAACTTTGAAGTTACAGAAGATGACAGTTTAACTATGTATAAATAGTATGGCTGGTTAGGAGCTGTAAACTTTCCAAACTCTATTTGATCAATGAGATTTGAAGTTTAATTAAAAATCCAGGTGACTAGAGTTAGTAGTAGTGATGCACTCTCAGGTCACTGGACCTGAGTTGTCTTTTTTTCCTGTGAAACCTGTGGAAAGTATGAATTTTAAAAGATGATTTCTGGCTCCAGCTAACTAAAAAAAGTTTTTTATCCAGTAACATTCAAGAGTTCACCTCTCCTTCTCCAGGGATTGAGGTTATTATACCTACTTTTCTTTTCTTTCTTCTCTTTTTCCTTCTCCTTCTCTTCTTCATCTCCTCCAGCCCCAAGTAATGTGAAGATGATTCCAGTCTGAGAGTTAACACCTACAGCAGTAACCACCATTCTTCCAGAGCCTTCCATCACATGTGTACCTGAAAGATTAAATCAGTTTTTCCACCATGACTTCAGCATTTATATGGCAGAGCACGTTAGTACTTTCAGAAAATAAGTATTCAGACTTCACGTTGACAAAACTAAGATGTGTATATACACCACTGTGCTCCTCTAAAGCTTTAATTGCTAAAGCTATCTGAAAAGGAAAATCATAAGCAGCTACACAAAACGTTTGTCAGTTTTAAAGGTCTGCTCCCTCTGATAATTTTGTAGCAGTCACACTGGTTTTGGATACTTTTAAGAGACAACAAGGTACAGTTTGCTAAATTTTAACCTAAAAATTTTAAATAACCAGTTTATCCTAGAAAAAAGCCACTTTCTTCAAGCATTGTCATACGCTACACACCTGACAGCAGCATAGGATCTCTGTCCAGTGATTTCTTAACATGATCGGATTCTCCAGTCAGCGAGCTTTCATCAATTTTGAGGTCATTTCCTTGAATGAGTACACCATCAGCTGGCAAAAGGTCACCTACAAGAGATCACTGGGTATGTTGACTGCTGTTCTTTTTTTAAAACTAAAAGAAAGTTCAACTTTAAAAATATGTTTACCATATTTCACTTGTGCAATATCTCCAACAATTATGTCAGCTACTGGTATTTGGATGACTTGACCACCTCTGATGACTGTGAATTTCTGTTCTTGTTCAATACGGCTCTGCAATCCCCGAAATTGTTTCTCCTTACTCCAGTCATTGAAAGCTGTTACTAGTACCACACAAACTACAGATAGGAGGATTGCTGCTCCTTCAATCCAACCTGCTTCAGATTCCTCCTCTTCTTCACCAACATTTACTGATCCACATACTGCAGAAAACAGGTTTTAGATTTAAGAAAGTCCATAAAGGTAGTTATTTCAACAATAAAAAAAATTTCCCAAAACAAAGAAACTACTTATAGTTGCTAAACATTTTCTGTGCTAGCCTTCTTCGCAATTTTACCTTTATTTTCCTTAAGAGTAACACAAAGCTAAAGAACCTGAAAGTTAGAGCAACTTACAGAATTTAAACCATCCTGCTTATCTGAACACAAGAGAAGTTAATATAGAAAGTTACCTGTCCTTATTATCTTGTTAAATGATGGCATAAGAATGCCAGACTAGTTAATCACCTTCTGCTTTCTTAACATATCCCACTTTAACAAGTCAGATATCATTGCAAAAATTCAGTTCAATGAAGGCCTGATCTCTTTATTTTCTGTTTTGGAGCATAAATATATCTTCATTTCTTAAATTAGAAAGTTACCAATGTCATACTGAAAATCAAGGAAAATTTAAGACTTGCTGACTCCTCAGAGAAAGCCCATGACTGCAAATTATAAATTCCTTGAATATTTGAGGCAAAGCTAAAAAAAAACCACTTGCACAGAAACATTGCTGGATTTAAGAAAAGTCCTTGCTCCTGCTGCTTGCAATTTACCTCTAGCATTATTCTGGTCAGAATGATATCAGATCATGACCAGGGAAATCTCATGTTGCCCTTTTAAGGCAAGCTGAAGTTTTAGTAGTATGCTCTCATATAAGGAACAATAAACTGCTTTTCCACCGACTTACTGTCTCCCATCAGATTTGCAGTATAGGCACATTGGACCAGGGAAGTCAGCAGTATAATAAGGTAGACACCTACTTTTAAAAAAAAGTTTACTTACATGATTCATTTCCTCCTGGAGGTTGGTAAAAAGAAAGGCCCAAGGATACTACGGCTGCAATTTCTAATATAATTAATGTAACGTCCTGTAGTGCTTCCCATACTAACTGAAGAAATGTTTTTGGCTTTTTAGGAGGTATAAAGTTCTTCCCAAAAACTGCTTCTCTCCTTTCTATATCTGCTGGATTTCCACTTAAACCTATTTAACAATAAGACAATGTTAGTTGACACTTGTATGCAATTCTCCCTCACCTTAGAATGTTTCCAATTCATGGAATCAAGTTCCACTCCATATTTCAGTAACAGTACCAAAAAGCCATATCTCAAATATAATTATGTAAGCATGACCCTTAAGTCAGTCACTTTTGAAAACCAGCTGTATTTTACAATTTTCACCTTTCCAAAATAAAATTGGTCACCTGCTTAGTATGTCACTTAATATGACATAGTACCAGAGTAATAGTAACACACATACCTTTGTTCAAAGTAAAAAAAGTTTGCAAGGTAAAATCATTAGTAGTTACAACTACTGAGAGTGAGTAGCACCATAAAGCTTTAGCAAGACCACAGCCTGCGAAGGCAGCACTGTTTCCCACTACAGGGATTCTGTATTAAGAGACAATATCCTAGGATCCTAAAACTAATGTAACATTTATAATCACATATAATAATATACCATTATATTTGTGTATTATTTATTATATAAAACACTAGTAAAAGTTATTGAAGCTCTCCAGGATTCATGTGGAAAGAGGCAACCACTTTATGATGCTACTTCCACCTGGACAGTAGTTTTTTTGCTCTTCCAAAGCTTCCCTTTCTATCTTTTCTCACACAGAGAGAGCCCATAGTTAGCACTGTGCAGGGTCTGTCACGTCAGTTTTGTACCTATGTTCTTTCTTATATAGCATCCTTCTTTGAATCCTCTTCTATCTCAATTCTTGTACCAACCCTAACGGACACTAGCAGGCAAGAGTGAGTGGCTTTCACTAAAGGGTACTGCATGCCAAGACCTTACAAATAAAGGAATACCAAGTATATTCAGTGCAAGGTCATGCACTGAAGGTCTTCTGTAAGTACCTCGCCTGCATACTCCTGTAAGAGTTTCCAGTTGCCTCACTCATCATTCAGATTGAAGCCACCAGTATATTTTTCAAAGCAAAATGGTCCAACATGCAGCCATGCTTTTCAGAGCAAAGATCTGGATACTTCAACCATATTGCCCCCAAGGTTATGATCAGGACCTGCTTAAAGACAACTATTCTCTTAGAAGCAATTTTTTTAATAGTTAACCCAACTGCTTGTTGATAAAGGCATTGCCAATGTGCTAAGTAATCAATAAGAACAGCAGCCACTGCAACTGGCTTTCACAATAAGTGGGATAATTAACACCTATAACGGACATTTCCTAGAATCATCACATGATATTTGAAGAAATTTCAAGACATCACAAGATATTTCAAGGAGTGAGATTCAATGATCCTTGTGGGTCCCTTCTAACTCGGTATATTCTGTGATTCTGTGAAGACACCTTGAAAAGACTACAGAATTGCAAAGCTCACTTTTAAAAGCTAACAACTGCTATGTAATCACTTAATTGAAAAGCAAAATATTATGTGTAGCTCTTTTCAAAAGTGAAATGAATTAATCATACCCTTTGGGTGTATAATACATTAGATTTATTCTAACACTCTTCGATTCACCTTGCATTCATGCTTTTGAAGATTTAATACAAAGGAGCAATTTTACTCATCAGCCATAACACCACACTTCTTGCAGTTCAAGCTTTAAGGTGCTTACTTTCATTCTCAGCTCAAAGAGCACCACCAGGCTATTTTCAAAATCAAGCTATACGTCACAAGACCTACAGAAACTCAGGACAGCTTGGCCATTCCAAAAGTTTGGGACATACTGTGATTTTGCAATAAGTATCACTTCTCTATTCCTTTTAACATGGCAAAGTTTGGAAGATTATTTACATAGTGTCAGCAGCATCACTTTCCTCCTCCCTTTGCAGGGTACCACAGTGCAGAACATCAGAAATACAGCACTGGTCTATGAAGAATGAAAAGCATTTCTCAACAAGGCCATATAATGTCTAGCTACTATGAGAACCACTTAGTGAATATTAGTAAATTGTAATTTTAGTATACACCGTAATACACCATGCACCATTAATGAATTTGCTGCATTTAACACACAGCTGGCAATTTCACAATTAACATTCTACAGTCCTGAGGTCAAAACTACTGCCATTATATTGTTCATCAGGTGTCTTAACTACAGTAATTTATGCTATTTGAGGTCAAGTGTGAAAAATACTAGGCAATGGACTAGTTAATATACAATACTCATATACAGTTTTTATTAAAAATCTAGAAGTTATTAGACAATCAAAACTATGTACGCCCATGGAAATACTGATGGTGGTTTATCTGTCCAGAATATAACATGGACTTTTGCCATTAAAGATATGTCAAACATTCATTTTGCACGTTAGTATACATGTAAGCAGTAAAGTCTGCTCAGTGTCCTTTTTTTAAGTAATACTGGTAAAGGACTGCTCCCATTTCTCATTTCAAATCAGATAAGTCTGATCCAAATTTTGCCTGAAAACAGACATTGCCTTACATCATCAACAACTTCACAGCAAGAAATAAAACAAGATAAACTCATCCACTACGTAGCAGGTCAGAACTACCTGTATTTTTCCTGTGAAGCCACTAGTAATTGCATAGTGGTCAGTGTTTCACATCATAAAGAAAGCACCTGATCAGGAAGAAGTGTCATAGGGCCTTGCAGGTGTACACATGAGATTACAGAGAGTTAGAACTAGTGTAACACAGTTCTAGTGTAACCCTTGTGTAACACATAGCAGTTTTCTTTACAGATCTTGCTTAGATTTTTTTCCATTAGAAATGTCCCCCTTTCTATACTTACAACTTGAATTTGCCAAAGCAGAGACCTACTTCTAACTTTACAAGACCTCTCCAGTACTCTCCCCAAGAAATTTATAGCAGCTTACCTGACAGAGAGGCTGGTTCTCTAAAGATTCATGCAGTGATTCAGAGTCAAAATGACACCTCTGTAGAGGACACTGCTCTAACTCATCTTACTTAACCTTTTCTGAGCTAATTAACATGTTCAACTGTTGAGGCCTTGGTGTGTTTCTGAGCTTCTCTCACACTTAAAAAGATGGTGCCCTTTTATCAAGTCAGTTGTTGTATTTAACTGATTGCAGCATACATCTAAAGGTCAAATCCTTTTGAAAGGGAAAGGCCTTGATCACAGAGTCCTCAGTACTGCACAGTCAATCTGCAGGAAAGGGCATCTAACCCTTTCTAGTTTTAGTATGCTGACACTCATCATTCCCTTGTATTAACTTGTTACATTAAGAGACAAAGTGAAACCTGCAGTTTATGAGGTATTTGGTGCTTAGTGCATCATGACTATCTAAAATCTAGTAATAATGGGCCTTAAACCTTGCAGATCACTGTAAAACAGGATTCAACTCTCAGTTAAACTCCTGATTATAGAAAACTATATCCCCTTCCCTTGAGGAAGGAAACTGCCTTTCAATACTATGCAGCAGGTCACCAGGGTAACAGGAGACTAGTGGTCCCTATCAAACCTGTTACACTGCTTGAACACTACAGTGCTTCACATGCATCCACTGTTACTTTACAACTCCATTGATGCCAAGGAACAGAATTTTGTGCTCCTTATACTTTACAAACTTCCTCATCCTGAAATTGGTCTACTCCCATTCACTGGTAGGTCAGTCATGTCAGCTGGCTACTTTCAGTTTGGTAAGAGAAACCCAGTTTGGATACTGATATAATTTCAGGAGTCTGGAAATCTGGTTTCAGAAGCAGATCAAGACAAAACATGCTAAATGCAAATGTACCCAGAGGTACCTTATGGCTGTTCTTGGTCCAAGGAGACAAATCTTTCCCTAGCATTTCTGAAGAACAGAAAGCAACGGCTCTCCAGGATTAAGACAGGAGGTATTTTACTGCCACCAATATGACAACACATTGGTTAAAAGCTGTGTGAGTGCTTAAATGCAGTGACACCACAATCTGCTGACATCTTGATTTTGGTAATTCTCAATCACTCCCAACAGCAGGACTTCACAATAAGTTTCAGTTATTTTTAAATACTTTTATCTATCTACAGTTTACTGTAGGTACTACAGTAGTTTAAATATTTTATGAAGTGTGACTTGCATCTTTCTCAAGTTGATACTTAGAGCTTTCATTTACATTGGAAGAAAGTAGTAAGAGATGGCCAGGTCCTTAAGGAAAACTTCTGGAAGGTTCTCAGGAAGGAGACTTGATAAATTTATTTATTTATTCACACTTGTACTGTCTTGGAGTAGTAACTCTGGAGAGCAAAAGCATCAGGTAGCCACACAACAGAATGCTACTTCAGTTAAACATGGCAAAGACTTTAAAGACACTTATTTCTACAGAATAAGATTGTGTAATCCCTTTGCAAACCTTTGACTAAGAGTGACAGTACATGTTAATGCTTAAAGCTGTAGTGATAGTTATTTTGGATGGCTCAAATGAAATTTACAGAAATACTATAGATTTAAAAACTAGATCCTGCTATTAAGAACTCAGTGTAGCACAAACAGTAAACAGATGCCACCAGTTTTAAAAATTGTTGCAATAGGGAATGCAAGAACTAGGTAGCAACACAGAAGCATTAATAAGCCCTGTATTAGACTGTTAAAACCTTGGCCTCTACAACAGCATGATCTGAATTGTGAACTATAGGTCATATGAACTATTCACAAAATTTATGCTCTCACAGTAAGTTGAACATTGCTATGTTGTATTGCTGTTTCGTATGTGGATGCCTACACCAATGAACTTTGTTCCAAAGTGCAACTTCACCACTAATACAGCATCTCACATGCATTTAGACCAACCGAAAAAGACTCTCACTTACTTATTACTGTGGAATACCTCTGCCTTAGAGGAATAAGAAGCAGCATTTTCTTATAGTAACTAAAATACTTTTATAAACTTGATTATATTAAAAAAAGTAGTTTGCTGACTAAGGTTTTTCCTAAGTGGCGTTTCCTCAATCATAGTGTTAAAACTGACTTACCTTCATTTGGTGAAGTTTTCAACTTTGTGCAGATGCCATGTACATCTCCATAGCATTCCTGTATTTTATGCAGTGCATCTGCAGCTCGAAGTTCCATAAGAGAACGGAGCTCTGTAAGAGTAACTCCAAAATCTCCATGATTAGCTTCCTTTACAGCATTTTTTACGCCGCTATATGCAACCGAGTTGTTTGCCATGTCACCCATGATGCATGCAGTCTTTAGTGTAGACGGTTTCCAGTAAGGAACAAGATTTCAACTTAAAATATTTCCAAAAGGAAAATAAATCCTTTGGGTACTAAGACAGTCAGGAGAGCAGACACATCACCCAAGCAAGAGACCCCATCTGGAGAGATCTTTGAGGTTGTCCCATGGCGCGTTCTGTTCCCCAAAACCAAAAGGCATGTACAATCTAGGGAAAGAATAAATACACATTGAGTTACATAACAGCTATACTGAAATATGTAAGGCAACCCTCTTTGTACTGAGGTTACAGAACAAATTTCTTTATTTCCTGTAATATTTTTATTTTGCATTCAGCTGGCAAGAGTAACAAGGTATAAAATGGACATTTCCCACCCCAAAACAACCCTGCATTATTTTATTTCCTTAAACTATTAACTTCTTAGACCAACTGTTGTTTTTAGGACTTGCATTTTCCTTGGTATGTCCATATGGTCCATCATCAAGAGGAAACCTTTAAAAACACCTAAAATTAAAACTGTTTCGAGGGAAATAGAGTTTGTAGCAATCCACGACCGATGTCACATAGGCTAAGAACATAATGGCCAGACTTCGTGAACGAAGATCTGAGGAAGGTGTTTGTACGCCTTCCAGCCTGTGCATTGGATTTATTTTAGGTGGGACACAGTGCGCGCAGAACTGAGCCCACCCTTTAATCCTAAGGTTCATCTGCCGGGGCCAAGCGAGCTTGGACAGTGGCAGCGAGGTCCTCAGGACGTAGGTGGATCGCCTTACAGGGCTAACGGGCTCCACCTGCCCGGGGAGTTTCCCCGACCAGGAATCGAACCCGGGCCTCGGCAGTTACAGTGCCGTGTCCTTAACCACTAGACCACCAGGGGCTCCCGCTAAGAACATATTCAAGTTAAAAAAATCCCCAGTTTTCAATGAGGTTTTCACCTCACACTTTGTGAAGAGCAAGCTTTTGTGTGTTCCCATTAATTCATTTGTGCAAACCTCAAGAAAAACTATTTCAACACTAAGCTAGCCCATGCAGTACTCTTGTATTATGATTATATCTTCTGACAGACCAAGGTTTTAATACATTTTCACGTCCAGACAGTTTCTCGCTCCAGCTCATTTCATCCCAACTCAAGTCTCCCATAGTATCTGCATTTAATTCTTTGAATAGAGGGGAAAACTGCACAATACCTACCACCTTCCTACAGAAGGGATAAGGAGACTGAGAGCAGCTCTTCTGTCTGATTATCAATGCAATATAGCTGAGAAATTAACATCTACCCACAGGACTCTAAACTTGCACAGGCATTCTATATATAATTCCTGCTCGCCTGGCACATCTTGCTTGTACACATGTATCGACACAATAGTACAGTGGTACAGTGCACACAAACTCTTCATGCCTATATAAAGATCTGCTGTGTGCCAAAGACAGACATCTGACTGTGTAAGTCAGCTTTATCGATATAATGGAGCACAATGAGCACATGTAACAATATATTCCCCCGCAAAACATTGTGAGTGCCAGGCTCAGATGAATAATAACTCAGACACTTCGAGGTCAACAAGACCCTCAGGTGTCACATGCCTAGCAAACGGAAGTAGTTACCACTGACTGAACTGCTTTACAAAGGCAAAGAGTCAAACAAAAATTTCCTAGCTATTGCCCTGCCAGGTTAGGGGACTGTTCAGCTGAACCATTGTGTCTATGTTAAGTCCAAGTATAAGCTTTTAATTACCTGAAATTTAAGGCCTTGGTTCCAGGAAAGACTCAGATCTCTGCTCTGGAAACAACCAGTTTCAACTATAGTAAATCTACCATTTAAAGTACCATACCACAGTACTTCATTTGCGCGGAGGACAACCACTGACGCTGAAAGATCCTGAATTGATGTCCTCTGACCACAAGTGACAGTCATCTCCAGCAGAACTACAACTGCTCTTCGCTTCCTATCACAGGAGATTCTGAGAAAAGCACTGTCTATAGCTGTTTTCTGGAGTGACAAAAAGGATAAAGCAACCCATACTAATATGCAAAAAACTTCAACATCCTGTAGCATCAAAGTACCTAAATTAAAAATTAAATCTTAATTGTTTTCTCCATTAATTGCAAAAAAAATTACAACAGTTGAAGACTCCATGATGATGGTGGTAACCTTCATGCCAGGATGTAGTTTTGATTAATACACAGCTGACTCTAATGTGTCCTGTTAGAGTATCCTACCAGTGAAGAAATTCATGCAAATCCTGTATGAAAGATTTTTCTTTAAAAACACACCACATTGTTATCTAATGCCCAAAAGCTGGATGCTGTTGGCCAGCTGGTAGCCTAGGAGGATTTATCAGCTGGCATCTGATCGTAAGCGATGACAGTGTAACAAGAAGCAGATCAGGCAAATGGGTTTGTATAGCTATGGAGAAGATGCTGCACCTGCTAATTAGGCAAAAATAGACCAAGCAGAATGCCCCACAACCAATTACATCAAATTTGATTCAACTTTAATTAAGAAAAGCTCCGTTCAAGCCTCTAGCAGAAGCCCTGCACTTGATGCCCAAACATACCCAAATCCAAGAGATGAGGATAAGAAAAGCCACAGCTCTGGTCACCGCTCACTTGTCATCAAAAAGTTCTGAGACTTATTTTCTCACTCTCTTCTCTGTATGTATACTGAGTAGGCAAGACCTACTTTCACAGGCAAGTAAACTTGAGAGCAATAACACTGCCTAATCATAACTCAATGTGCTTTGCAATCCAATTTCTAGCCTCTCTATTAATCTAAGTCCATTTTTATTATTAATAATACAGCAATTAGCTATTACTAAGTTTATACTGAAAGGAGTTCTCAGGTGTTCC
The DNA here is from genome assembly GCA_013397135.1 of Pachyramphus minor. Lineage (NCBI taxonomy): Eukaryota > Metazoa > Chordata > Aves > Passeriformes > Tyrannidae > Pachyramphus > Pachyramphus minor. The sequence continues at coordinate 253,988 of VYXB01008805.1, forward strand.
AAAGCACCTCAACAGCATCCTAACATACTAATGGACCCTTAAGGTTCACAGACAAATTCATTAAGCTTACATCAATACCACAAAAACAGTGTAGTTCTACAGATCAGCACTAGCTATGTTACAGATTATTTGGCACATCCATGTTAGGAAAGAGCTGTGGAAAACTGAGAACAGCATGAAGACTCTTCAAATTCTGAATACTCAGCATGAGCAGGTTTGCTCCAAATCATAAAAGTTGTTTAAACATTATCAATCTTTGTATGAAATAATTCCAGAAGAAATCTGCTTCAGTAGCCCATTTTTGCCAAGCATTTCAACAGACAGCACAATGCCTTCGTTCACACAAGTACAGAATGGCCCTAGTTTAACATGCATTTTTCTATAGGAAACAGTAAAGAAATTTTATTTAAGAAATATTCTTAATGCAGTTTGATGTAAAATCTTGCAACATCCAATCACTTCCTGTGAAGCAACTTTCAACAGTCCACTTTTGTAACATTAGTGGCAATGCATAATGAAACTATTAGTGAAATTCAACTATCATAAAAGAAAGTGGTTTTTTAAGCTACGTAGATCATCTAGCAGCATTTACCTTATCAACTAGCGAACTATGTTATTTGTTTTGATCACTGTTCCAGTTCTCAGTTCTTGTATCAGCCGTTTGAAATTCATTATTTGAGTAGCAGGAGCTCTGGAGCACTACAGTTTAAAGCAATTCACTGCTTAAATTCCAATCTGCTAGTATCTCAAATTTTAAATTCAAAGAACAATTATCAAGCTAAAAGTGATTTAGCTGAAGTTCCAGCCTATTTAAAGTTTAATGCAGTTGAAATTATGTGTTAGTGTCCAGCTTTAACAAGCTGCACAGAGGATGATTTCGAGGAGTCTTTCATTAGACACATCAACTTTTGGATAATCCTTTGTCTATATATCACTGAGACAAGGAAAAACTTTAAAGCTATTGTCTGTCACACTCAACTGACTAAAAAACTTCAGCTGCAGAGGCACCTTTCAGTAGGAGCACCTACTCTCACAGGCAGGATTCGGATACTTATGCAAATCTCTCCAAAAAGACCCTGTGGCTTTATGGCTGTAATAATGTCACGACATATCATGTCATTGCAGTTGCTTACAAGGAATATTGCAACTTAACTTTCTTACCCAAATCAAATTAATATTTATTGCTAAGGGAGTGTGCTTTGTTACCAGACAAAGATAATTCAAAACCGGGAAGCAAAGGTTAGGTAATTTTGTCAGTTTTAGAAGTCTGACAACCTTGTAAGCCTCTGTAGTTGGACTGGAGAAAGAACAAGCTCTAAACAGAAGTCTACATGTAGAGATGCTTACCAAAGCATGGAGACTATAGATTATAAGTCTATTTAGTTCCACTGTGTTGATCAAGCTAGGAGCTGTAAACATGTTTCTTAAAGCGTTCCTGTAATGACACTTTAAACATAGACTCACATTAACCTCCTGCCCCAAAAAACAGCTACCATCAAGACAGTCTTGAACATTAATTAATTCAAAAGGACTCCTTCACAGGTGAAAGTATTTAGTAATTAGTGATCCAGTATTTAGTAATTCCCTGTATTTGAAAGAAAGCTATAATATGTGTTTTACAGTCACTAAAATTAAGGCTGCCTTGCAGCGGCCATACACTGACAAGTGCAAACAAAGTTTAAGAGTGGTACAATTACTACTGCCTAGATGCACAGGACCTAGCATACCTTAGACCCCTATTCTATACAGCCTTTCCTATAAATTTACATGTAATACTTCACCAACCTACAGGAAATGCAATTTTCTTAATTGATATTAAAACAAAGCAAACTCATACCTCAAGAGTCAAAGCTTGGGCAACTATAGATCTTGCGTAATTCAATTTAATTTATATATCTGCTTGAACACTATGAATTCAGATATTAAGCATTAGCTCGTACTAGCATTTGACCCTCAACAGCACACTAAAAAAGCTGGGCCCTGTAATATAGGAAAGGGCTTGCAAAGTGATTATCTCAGGAAAGCCTTTGTTTAATCTAATTAGTTCAATGAGTACCAGACAGATCTGCATACCAAAAGGTTGCTATGATAAAAACTGTCCCATTTGTTTCAGTTATCATGCCTTTTAACCTGTTTCAAGATACAACTTTTAAGATACCAAAAACATATAATACGCCTTTGCAGACTTTAGTGTGGGTATCGCCACAGCTTCTAGTTGTCACATAACAGTGTGCATGAGAGAGGAAAGAGAAGGGGAAGAAGTTATCTGGAATATTATTATAATGGAGTATTCTTAAAATGGAAAGTAATTGTAACTGAGAAAGCAACCTGGTAATCACACCAAAAATGACTGATGTCTTCTGCTCTAGAGGGTCTTAGTGTAAGAGACACACCCTCACACTTGACAGGCTACAGAAACTCACCGTCTGTTTCACAAGAAATATGAATGAATGCTAATGAAACAAAATGTTAATACATAACAGCATGCATTTACAGGTTACTATCCCGTAAGTTAAAATGTGCCTAACCAAATGACTAGGAGGTAAATCATTTCAGTGGCATGCTGTTGCTTTAGTGCAAGCATCTCAGACAGCCTGGCTTATGAAGAGACGAGTAAAAGTAGATAGAAGAGCTAAGAGGGAGAGGGCACAAAGTTTAACATACCTTCAGCCTTTGGACCGCCCAATGTGTTGTAATGACAAGTTTCCCTTATTACAGCTTATGTGTTAGAAATGGTAAATTTATCAGAGGTCATGACTTTTGCCTAGTTTTCAAAGAGAAATCTGATTTCATTCTGAAGCTTAATCTCTTGGGAAGCAGACATACTTACCTATCTGAAATAAAAACTGGCCTAGATTCTCCAGTGGATGTAAACACTGGTATTGTTCCTGCTCACTGCAGGGAGGTTGGACCAAATGACCTTCAAAGGACCCCTGCAACCCAAAATACTATGTGATTTATGGCACTTACAGATTGCTGCTGCCTACTGTGATTGAGACTTGCAGTAGCAGTTTCATCCAGTGGTGGTTTCCTGGCTTTAAGACCCCAAATTTATTTCTTATTGAAATGATGGCTAACAAATTAGGACTTCAGTAGTCTGAAGTCAGTTTGGTAGTAATACAAATTAGCAGTGTTCCCACACAGGTTTCTGCATAATTTCCCTCCCATTTTGGTAACAGCAAGAAAAAAAAAAAAATCATTTAAGTATTTTAGCTGAGTTATTATGGCATGAAGAAAATGACCTCCTCTTATGAAGCAGGTTGCTCCACAGCCTCTGCGAGGAGCCCAGCAAGCAAGCAGACATTGTGTTATGCCATCAACTAGCTGCACAGGTCTGTACTGCCCTGCCTTGTCCAAGCCATGTCTTTTCCACACTGGCAACCCACCTCCAGCTGAATGGCAGCTGGATTAAGAAACAAGATCAGAATGTGCTGTATAGAATACTCTTGAGTAGGAAAACTATTTTATCAAAAGCTTCAACTAATCATTAGTTTTCTGAGATAACTAGCTAGATATTACTGATCCAACAAGACAGACTGATCCAACAAGGGCTTCAAAAAAACCTATGAACACTTTCAAGGAACATCAGACTTTGAGACATACTGGAAAACCCAGGAGGACAAAACCAATGTGATCATTACAGAGAGCACTGAGTGTCCCGTGTATTTGAAATACTAGGCTTTCATCGTCTCCTATTTTATATTACAATGCTGAGTTGTCCATAGGAAGCCAGACATTTCAAGACACAAAACCATGCAAAAGAGATAAGTTTTTAACTACTTAAAACACTTTTTTGGAAACTTGAATTACTTATTCCAGGCAACCATTAACAGAGTCATGTCTCGAAGGGTCTCCACAGTCCACAGCTCTGAACAACACTTAGGTAGCTTCTCCTTTCTCCACCCACAGGCCCTGGAGTTTCCTTTTACTAGGCTCACCTACTTTTTGCTGTGTTACCACATCAATCTAAACTAAGGCTAAATTTGACAGAACTTGGAATAACCTAGTATTGCAAGCAGTTAAGACTATAATCCCGAAGGAAAAAAAGTTTTAACCTGTAGATAGGACTCTGTCCCATCCAGCATCATTTTGAACATGTTCAAGCACCTAAAATACATTTACTGTGTCAGCTACCTCAGCTAACCTGAGGTTAGTAGACCTGCCAAAATTTAGACTAAGGCAGCTGACGGTTGAAGGCAAACCTGCTGGTGTTTAAAGTGAAAGAAAAAAGTGTTTTCCCAATGTCCATCGATATTTTCCTTTAATTCAGATCCACTGAGCCCTAAATAAGATGACTGAGTATTTAAAGTCTCTTAATTCTGTACAGTTTGGGATAAAAATGTTTATTCAGGATAATTATGCTGTAAAAAAAAAAAACCTAAAAGTGGATTTTTTTAAAAGCATGCAGTAAATTATCTATTAACAAATATTCACATTAATAAATTCAGGAGCAACTGACCACACTTTTCTCACCAATATTTGTCAAAACCATTTTGGCAAAAATGACAAGACAAAAAGCTGAACTTTTTCAAAAAAAAAAAAAAAAAAAAAAAAAAAAGGATGGCAGGATGGTAGCATAGCAAACTACTTACTAAAATAATGCATCATGAAATTACAACAGAGTTTACTGGCATTCCCAAAATGTTCCGGTCACAAAACCTGACTGGTGTATCTTAATTGAGGCATACGACATTATTATACACAACTAAGTTTCAAGATAAGGTAAAGTGAGATGGTACCAAATTTCATCGAACAGAGATAGAACTGGATTCCTGGATTTCACTTACTTGTCGCATTTAAAGCTTAGCAAATGCCTGTAAGCAATGCATCCACCTGGTCAGTTCTGACAATAATTATGACTCAGAGCAAAACAGCAGCTTTCTTCATCAGTTATTCCTACAGGTCTTGAGAAATCTTACTTTCTCTTACTTGAGAAACCTTACTTGTCTTGAGAGATTTATTTTTTTTTCACAAAGCCTCTAATTTTTGCTACTTCTTCTTAACCTTGCTTCCCATGTTGCATATAGCATATTGCATATAGTGCTATGTTGCATATAGCACTTCATCCAGAACTAGACATTTACCATTTCCTCCTGATTTGAACACTCCCTCTTTCTTTATTCCAGAAAGTATTCTTTTATGCTAATATCCATTTAAGCAGAGCGGTATGTTTTTGACTGTGACCATGCCTCCTGATATCAAAGGGGTGCCAAAAGCTCCCCACACTTATGAGCCTTCAAGCAAACGGAAAAAGTCCATCCCTACCTGATTCTTCTTGTATTGAAAAAGTTTCAAGAGACATTTAAAAGTAGTCTTAAAACTACTAGAAAATATTTATACTTATGAGATTGAGTCTAATTACTTCCCTAAAGTCACTCTGAACATGACAAATTCTTTTCTATTAGGGCAGTAAAATTAACTTAGGTAAAAGTGTTACAGCTTTTCTTGATACTTTGTGCTAGTTTACTGCTATAGAGAAACAGTACCACAAAATATCCTACATGTTCCTTGAACTGTAAACAGATGATATACAAATAGTGATAGTGTGGTAAAGGATCCCCTTACGATCCTCAAAATCACCATCCCCACCAAGAAGTGGTTTAGAATGTTTAAAAAAAAAACAACAAAAAAACCCCAAATGTCAGCTTTGGTCACCCATCTCAAAGAGCACACACTGTGATGCTAAGCTGGATGTCTGTTTTGTCCTCTTGTGGTCAAAGGTTAAGAAGCTTCCCTCTTGGCATGTAACAAGCCAGTTTAAGAACCTTCACATTCATATTTTTCACAAGCCTTCAGAAATATGAGAACACAATTTATCCTTATCCTCAAACCCTTAAAAAGCCTTACTTCTTGAAAAATCTGTATTTTGAAATCCATGCTAGATTTCCCTGCATGTCAATAATCCCTGTCTGCCAGAAATACACTGAGTAAACTGCCTAAGGAGCCATTCTGAGCAAACCTTCCAAAACTGGTAGTTATGTTTGCCATGTTCTATTCATAAGGAACCAGAGGGATTTCAATTCAAATATAACTACTCTATACGTGAACAGTGCTTTCAGAACTACTGCACAGGTTTGCTGCTCCTGCTGGTGGTGGCAAGAGGTTCAGGGGTTCTTTTTTGTTTGTGGGGTTTTTGTTTGGTTGGGGTTTTTTACCTCAATAATTGAATTTGAGAACCACTGCATAGCTTTGCAGAAACACAGTTGTGGAATTTCTTGCAAAATTTTCATTATGATTATACTGGTCCTCCCTTTAGCTCTTTTTGGTAAATTCTGAGGCATTAGTGCACTAATCCATTCTACTGGGCCTTCTCTCCTGGTACAATATAAGAAGCATCTTCAGTAGGTTGCACCTCATGGTATTATCTGACATGTTTTACCATTTAGTGACACTACATATGGCTATATCCTTCAGACACATCTCCAGTTGCAAAACTGGTCCTTCCTAATGATTGTACTTTTTGATCTTTCTGAAGTTTGACACCCACTTAAAAACTAAGTCGTCATGCTCCCCGCACTGTCACACACTTTTAGCTACTCAAACTTTCTCATTTATGCAGGGTTGTTTTTTTGCACATATTTTACCATTACTGCAATATAGCTACTGGTACCTGCCTGTAGAATAATGTTAAATTAAATGCTCTGTAATCAGTATACGTCCACCACTCAATATAAGGTAATAAATACCTCTCTGGGCAGTTTGTTTCTTTAACATAGACAGGGAATGTATAAGCAGTGTCAGTAGACAGGATGCACAAAGCTGAGATTCTCATCATAACACTTTCTAAGTCTAACAATGCAAGCAGCAAGTCTGTCACATCCTCAGGTGACCAAAGGTATGGCTGTGCCACATTTAAAGGCATAACACTTCCACCCACAGAGATCCTGAAGCAGCTCTCATTATTTGACACTACAATTTACACCTGCCACCCTTATCCTTTTGCACTGGGAATATCCACCTACATTACTTGGCAACTGCATTAATGAAGTAACAGACTATGGAAAGTCTGTTGTCACAACAGTCACACAAGCAACCCGAGGCTCAGAACCGTAACTTCTTGTGTGCCTTTCTACTCTTCTTAACAGCACCTCAGCCACTGAGAGATGGCATTTCACTTTGGGTCCTGCTCTAAATCCATCTCTCACAGGACACGCAACACTCTAAACAGTTTTATCACTTCTTCCTTTACTAATACTTTTTTTCCCCACTGCTCTTGCTTTCTCCCTGCACTTCCATGATCTTTAAAAACAGTTTTCGTTCTCAGCCCTGAAATCTGCCCCTCCAGATCCAAGAAGTAAATAAGTACCATGCATGTTCCCAAGTCTCCACCCTTCTGCTAGCTGTGATGGATGCATTTCACATCTCATCTGTGAGCAGGCTATTCACAGCAGCTTGCTGCAGAAAGCAGTTGTCCAAAAAGGATCTTCTCCCCTCAGCCAAAAAAGCTTAAATATCAGCATTTCTACTGTCTAAAGAAGTTTTTTTCACAAGATGCCAGAACTGCTGATTTATTTGTAGAAGTTATACAAACAATTCGGACATGCCAACTTAAGTGACACACATTCAGCTAATGCTGGAAGCACGTTTATCGTGCACCTACGTGGCTGGCCCCTTTAAGATAACAATAATCTCCATTCAAGGAAAGGTTCATCTTCCCTCTGTTATTTCACATAAAGTGGCATGCCACTAAACAAGTAGCATGATTCAACACTTTTTGGTCAAGGGCAAATGAATACCATTTGAACTGAACAGCAAATTCACCTGACTGTCAAATAATGACTCAAGCAGATTTAGTAAATTTAATTCCTTTCTCAGTTTCGGTAGGCTATTTAAAATTACTATACAAACGGGTTATGTGTAATTAACAGTTGCAGCTTCATTTCTAAAGTCTTCACGCATGAAGAACTGTATTGTGCATAACTCTTTAGGTTTTTGAGATTACAAAGACATCAGCCGCATGATTAATTAATTTGAAAAAAGTGACTGGGGAAAAATTCAAATGAAACCATGCTCCATGATAATATTTAAAACTGCTATTCCACCCAGTAAACAAAATCCCTTCTCCAGTTTCCCATAAACCAAAGGTCTTAAGTCTTCACTAGCCTCAGTGGATCCTAATGCAATTTGTAGACAGCTCTGCTTCCAGTCTACTCAGCAAGCATTAAAATTATGAGGTGAACTAGGTGTCTAATTTAGCTCTGGCACAATACTACCCTAGGAAGGAAAAGGCCATGCCTTGAAAAACTTCACAGCAACCAGCTGGACTTCTCCAGTGCTGAGGACTGGATATATGTTTCCCCTCACTCCCCTGCCCTATCAAAGCACAAGGCTATCAGAACTAACATGGGAAACCAGCAGGTGCCTGAAGCATAACTACCATTGACATACATAGCAAGGTGTCAGTCTTCTGCTAAGGCAGCTCTTAATTCTCAGCAGTAATAGCTAGCGGCTAGTTCGATAAGCTTAATACTCCTCCTCCCAAAAATGGCCTCTGAATAGGGAGCCTAATGTAATTAGTTCAGCTGCAGCTGAACTAACTGCCTCAGGGCCAAGTCTACCTAACCATGAAGACTACAGATCATCATTCTGACTCAGCAAATTCAGACTTATTTTATTCCTTTTACATAAAGCTTCTTCCCACAAATGTTTGTTTTACAGTGGCACATAGTAACACTGTGCGCCTTTCACAATCACATTGTTTCCAGCAATACCAACAGCATACAGTATCTCTGAAGATAGGGAATTGGGAACGGCAATATCAGCTCCTCCACTCAAGTGACAAACTTCAAGCATCCTGCTGCATTTATTCATGCTTTACTAACTCCAACTGGTCTCAGCTGAAGGCACAAACTCTTTAAATAACCAAGATTTGTGTGTCCAGCTCATGGTTTCCAATGAACTTCTTTAAAGGACCAATGCCATTGCACATCTGACTGTAGCACACAGCTCAGCATGACTTTCTTTTCCCCGAGAGCCAAGTAGGGTCTCACAGACCAAGCCTTATTAAGGCAGAAGCCAATTACCTTTTTAATCAAAACCCTGCAACTCCTAAGTTTCTCTTACTTTTCTCTTTAAGCAGAGTAGGGAAGACAAGAGCTTCCACTAGCCTGAGATTAGCCAGACTCAGGGAAATGCCTGTTTCCCCATTGGAGGGAAGTGACTGAGAAGAACATCACAAAAACGAAAGTGACATAGTACCATGAAACAAAAGATGGAATGAATTATCAAAACTCACAGAGGTAGGGACTTAGTCTTTCCAGAGGAAATTTTGAAATATGCATAGAAGTTTCTCTCTGTTCCTAGTGCTCCACTTTCCTAAGCAAATTCTGTTTTCCTCACAGTATACCATCACCTGGTTTCTCAGCACTTTCAATAAACTCTGTAGCTTAAAGGAGCATTCTTTCTCCATTTCTAATGGAGAAGAGAAAGTAGACTACTAGGAAGTAGCTGTGCTAGGACTGTTCTCCAAAAACCTGCATGTCAGTCCCATTAAGGATGATTTATTTAAATTAGTTTGTCACAGGAAATACAGGAAGAAGCCATCTGAAAATCTTTATATGCTACTTTAGTAGCATTTCCAAAAAAAAGAAAAAAAACTACCTGAGAGAGAAAAGATTCAGAAAAAACTGGTGCAAAAATAAAGTCTACTAGTAACAAGTAGGAGACTTGTTTTTTCACACTTTCAGACCTGATGATACCAAACACTGCTTAGGAAGATGAAGTGAAACCTCTTACTGAGGAGTCCTACACATTGAAAACCAACCATACACCTCATTTCAAAGTTACATTATGAATTTGGCTCTTTTAAGTTACACATATATTCAAGTCTGTACACCATGACAAGCAGGTTGACAACCAAGTTCTACCATGCTCTCTAACATATTAACTTTTTACTTTTATTTTACTTCAATTATTTTATGTTTCTTCCTTTTCTGAAGGAAAGGGATGATTAAAAATAGACAAAAAATTTATACCAGCAGAATCCTAATTATCCTTCATATTTATTCAGACATAACAGCACAGCTTATAAACAAGGCTCCCAGTTCCCCTTCAGAAGAAACATGCATTACACTGAACATTTATATGCACTTTTGTATATTGTTGTCCTCATAGACTTGATCCCAGAAGTAGCTTTCTCTAGATTATTAATAGCAAGTTGCTCTACAACTGCTACAGGGGTGAGATTTTTGAACATGTATCCATTTCCTTTGAAATCTTTCACTCTAACCAACACAGCATGGAATCAAGGTTGGTTTTGATTGGGTTTTCTTCTTGTTTTTTGGGGGGGTTGGAATTTTTGGAGGACAGGGAGGTTGGGGGCAGAGGGTGGAGAATAACTCATTTTGTTGGTATTTGAACAGTTTAGAGCAGTTATCTAATTAAAGGGACTCAAACACTATACAGTCGGAATCCAGAATCAAAGTGTAAAAGAACAAACAATTTTAGGCAGTTAAACAGCTGTCTGTCAAAATCACAATCTAGTTTGATGTGCGATGCTTTATGCACATAATTAAGCTAAACAGCTTTCAAGACAGCTTTCTTCCTTAAAATTGAAGCAGTGTGTAGTTAATAAAACACCGTGTTGTTGAGCAATTATTATTAAAATAAGCCATTAGAAAACACATAGTATTTTTCATAGAGCAAATATTTTCAAGTATTTAAACAATTGCTTCATGGCAAAATTGTCCAATGGAAGCCTAAACCAAGCTATTTTAAGCTATTTCATTATTTTAAGATTTTTAGATTTTAAGATATATTAAGATCAGGAATCTCCGACTCCTTAATTTGGAGGTTTCTGAAATACATTACTAGGTTTTCCAAGAAAATGGAAGCACTAAGAATCCTCAGTTTTTCTTGCTTGACAAGATTAGCATTGAAGCAGATATTGTTAAGTTATATTTTCTGGCCTATATTACAGAGGTCCACAATTTTTGATTTATTTGTCAACTAAAATGAACATTATTAAAACTCTGAATTCTAAGTGGAGGATAACCAAGTCATAGGAATAAACATCAAGACCTTAATCCACAATAGCATGTGGAAGAGGAGGATATTCAGTATATCCTCACACGCTTGCTGTGAGAGGAAGACTTGTTCTAACCTCCAGGCAACTGCCTATTTTTATACAGCCAAAAAGTCCCTTCTGAGTACAGCAATGCCTAAAGACATCTGCAGACAGCCACAAGTATACCCAAAGAGAAATTCAACAGGAAATTCACAGTGTTTGGCTGCACTGAATTCTGAAATTGTGTTTACTGAAGTCTTAAATTGGGTTTGCACAGTAGTCTTACTGTTCAGGAATATTTGACAGTCATGAATTATGCAAGTAAAACATCTGGACAAAAGGCTGTGCTTTCCAGGAAATGTACCTTGACGGGACAAAAATCCAGAAAACGTTATCAGACTTTGCAACCAGGAGCCAGACTCTCCACAAGGCTCAGGGGTTCTTGTTTAGAGATATTCTGAACAAGAAAATGGTAAAAAGTCAGTCTGGCTTGTTATTCCACTTATCCAGTTACTGACCAGTATATCAGGGTAGGTTATCCTTTCAGTCCTCTGAAGATGTTAAACATCACTGAATTCCACAAACCAAAATTAACTAGAATAGTAGTATAATAATTATATCAGAAAGCAAGAAAACAGTATTAACCACATTGACATGTAAAGGTGTCTATTGACTTCCAAGAGCACTTGTTTTGATTATGTATATAACACCTATCTATACCAAGACTTTGTTCAAGCCCTGAACTTCTTCCATTCTGGCTGAGAATTTTTCTCTCTTCACGTAGAAAGCAACAAGTAGTCTCAGAATAAGCAAATAAATGTACAGAGCACTCTAATTTATGGAAGTTTTCTTTCTAGATAAGTTTTCTTCCCCTATGGGAGGCTTCCAGGTATCACACCTCTATGTGCATATAGCACACAATGCCTATAAAAACAGGGCTCAGACATATGACTAGATGTACAAGTATTTGGTATCTTAATTTGGATAGCCACATCCAGTTGTTGATACACAAAAACAGACCAGACTACAATTACAAAGGTATATACAACACCAGTGTTTACCATTATAGCAGGAGATAGCATCTGAGACACCTGATTAGCTTTCAGTAACTATTTGTTGACCCATTTTTCAGGAAAATCCCACCTCCATTCATTAAACTGTTCGTAACTCAGAATTTTACACAGGCATATTTGTAAGAGGTGCTACTCGATGATGTAGGCTCATGCAAGCTACTTTTGCAGAGCCAGCAGAGGGAGTACAGACATCATTTTACTTATCAGCTGTGAAAGAGATACCTTGTAAGAAAGCACTAAAAGAGCTGTGCCTGCAAACCTAATGCGCTTAATTTAAGGCATGCCAAGAACTTCCTCAGGCTTTCACAGACATGTATGTCAATGGACAGTAGACTTGGTGTTTTGTTTCTGATCCTCAACCAGCTGCCACATCTCAAAATCTCATACCTGAGGCAGGAGCAATTCTAACACTAACTTGACATTAACTTGACACCTTGTATGTAAAAAGAAAAAACAAACAAATAAACAAAAAACCCACAAACAAACAAAAAAGAAAACCTAAACAACCAAAACTATTATATAGCTACAATTTAAGATAGTCAAGTTTTTATTCCTGTGGATTCTGCTCTCAGTTTCAGAAAATCTAAACCCTTTCAGCTGTTCTTTTCTTAAAAATCAGCTTCATCTGGAAGACAAGCTGAGAAACTCAGAGTTTAAGATGACCCACATGCAAAGGAGCCAAGAAGTCACAGAGCAGTGTTGGACTAGAAGGTAACAAACAGCAAACCTTTCTGCTGGCATTCGCAGAGGCACACATCTACTGGCAAAGCTGGTTTTACACATCCTCTGAGGCAAGAGCTCTGCTGCTTTTTTTAGCATTTCCATTGATCAGCCTGCTTTGGAGTTGGCACTTACGACTGAACGGTGTTGACACAGTGGCGGCTGCAGAAACAGTTTTTGAAAGAGGAACAGGCTTTAAGTAGACAGATTGATAGCTTTTTGCCATCTCATGGAGGTAAGTGCAAAGCTCTAGGCCAACATGAAACAACGTACCTTCCTGGCAAAAGCTCCTCAAACAGACACTCCCTTCTTTTTTAGACTGCAAAATTACATGGATTTTTTTTTTTTTAATAAAATCAGCATATTCCAACCTGTTGGTGAGAAGCTAGGCTAATATAAAATTCTTGCCAATCTTCAGCATTTATCAAATACTGTTATGGGGTAGCTATTTCTAAGTTTCACTATTTAGAAGTCTGCATATGGAAAACTCACACAAATGCAATAAATGCCTTTGTCGCAAAGTTTCCTCTTGAAGAGCATCAAAACACTCCTCCTCCCAAAGAAAAGATAAATTTTTACCATCTTAAACTTCATGTGAACTTTAAAAAGTTTTCACATCTTGAATCATTAGATTGTGATTACTACTTATCAGAAAAAAATGTGCCTGTAGCTACATAATGTAGTCTTCACTTGTTTTTAAGTTTTAAAAATAGAAGAACCACCCTTCAGCAAGTTAGATGGCTCCTTCTACTCCCCATCTACAGGAAAGTGGTGTTCACTTCTCAGCTTTTCAAACAGCAGATTTACAAAATTAATAAGTCAGTCCACCCTGAATTGGTTCCCATCTTACAGAGCTTACATGACATTTTATAGCTGTTTTACCTCTATCATGCAACGAGACTACCTCACAGTTTTGCTGTTGAATATCAGGGTTCCTTCCTACAGTGTTCTCTATTTGTGTGCTGTGCTTGGTTGGTTCCCAGGACTCTGGCCAGGCTGCTCAGTACATTTTATGTAGAGCAACCACAGCAAGAAAAGCCATGCTTTTTTCATCACAAACACAGTGACGATCAAGTATACAAATGTGTCCCAACTACTCTGATCATCCTTCCCTTCCCCAAGTTACTGCACTCTCTTGTGACTGTTTCTGCAGGTATATGAGAAGCTTATCCAGACAGGAAAAATGCTGGGTTTTGGGCAGACTGGTTATCTAACCAGACTCACCACACAGATAATACAAAACAAGTACCAACTCCAAACACGACACAGAACTACACTGAACCTGCTTGAGTCAATCAAATATGAAACCATACTTACAGGAACTATACCACAATTCTAATTCATCCTGCAACTGGAGTCTCGTTAGTCTCCCAAAGAATTGTGTTTATAACACCCTTTACATATGAGAGGTTGACATTAGGCTTCTAATCAGCAAGTTAAAACACATGATCCATTTATATAAACTAAGTAGGGTGGGGGGGAAAGGGCTGAAAAGCCCCTTCAAACCTGAGTATATTTGAAGCATCCTTCTTCTCAGTTAAGTGTCTACAGCAAATTACACAGAACTTTACACTTTAAAATTACTAGAGCTGCCTTTATGGATCTACAGGGGCTTGTTGTTATTTCTAAAAAAAAAGCTAAATACCTTTCTTTTAGTACACAGCTGAACAATTACTGATTCCAGTATTAATCACTCCCCAAGATTTAGTACTTCAGTAGTTAGTAACAGACAGTGTGCAACAGATGCAAGAGTTTTATACAAGTCAATATTGAAATTCTGCATTTCTCCATTCCCTGCTTTCACCACCTGGAGAGCCTATCTGAAGTTCTGAAGACTGTGTGCATTCCATGGTTTAAGTTTACATTCCTCTCATCATATGCAAGATTCACCTGACCAAATGGAAACACCTACATTTAAGATAGGCACTTCAGGCTTTTTTTTTTTTTTTTAATAGGCAATGGATACATTATAACTTCTATGCCAAAATATTAAATTTAGCCACCTAGGACAAGATCTAAAATAGTTACATGAATCTCATCTTAGATGTGCTTGTGTCACTTCAGCAACAGAAGAGGCCCAGAGTGACCAGTTTCAGTTTAAGACACTTATGTAAGTGGCCAGGATTGCTCTGCCAATCGGCTGGGCTGAACTCACATATCAAGCAGCTGCACTACCATGTCAGAGCAGACACATGCAAGAGGAAGGATGTGGCTTCACAGTTAGTTTAGGAATATCCCAGCCTGTGCTACAGCCAGAAGGTACAGCCCAGCGCCAGCACTGCCGCTCACCTGACCTCAAGGTCAGGGGACAGCCCTAGGGGAGAACCAGTGACAAGGAAGATGACAGCAGCAATGCCTGCAGTTCGTCCTGAAGGTCACATGGAGACGACGACTGCCCCTTGCAGCCAGCACAGGCCTCACCGGCCCAAGTCAATCATAGAAGTTCTTCTCCACACCCCTACACTCATTCTGGGAAAGAGAAGTGCCTAACTGCACCTTCTCTGCAAGGCCCCACCGCAGAACCATCATCAGGGTCTCACTTTAGCCTCCCCCCTTCCAGGTCAAGCAAAGCCATCTCACTTCACCTCTCCCCACATACCACAGGACAGTCCCTTATCAACTCAGTGATGTCTCTGCCAGTCTCTCTCTGTCAGGAGAGGTGCAAAACACAGGGCACCATTTTGGATGTGGCCTCAAGGGCATGACTGAGGGCAATAACCCACTGGTCATGCTCCTGCTCAAGCAGCCCAGTATGGGCCAGTCCTTGCCACCACAGTAGAGCCCTTCAGCTGGCTCAAGCACCCTGTCCCACGGGGTGGCCAAGACCTTTCCTACAGAACTCCTCCTCTCCACCGCAGGGTAGCGGTGCCAGGCACCCCAAGAGGCAGCCCCAGCTCTCTTGTTCACCCTCAACCCAGGAATTTACATTTCACAGCAGCCCTACGCCCACATCACCATTTTAAGCTACTGCCAACTGTGGCAGTGAAGAGGAAAGCCCATCGGAAGATTTTTACTTGAACAGCTCAGTGGTGCTCAGAGGGGCCTTTGGCAACTCCTCATAGAAGCGTGAAACTGGCCTTTTATGATCACTGCCTCAAAGTAACATTTACTTCATGCAGTTCAAAGCATTTTGCCCATGGTTATATACACAGCTTTATTCTCCACGTTCATTTCTGTAGCTTTAGATTTGACAATAGAAGGAGCCTATGAAAATTCAAAGCTGCAGTTCTGGAGATGTCACTACCATAGCTCCCCAGAAAATAAAGTACTCCCCCTCAAGCACCCACACCTTGTATTTCTCCATGTGGTAAACCAATTTCCTGTGCTAGGAGGTTGCTTAAGTTTACAACACAGCTTTAGGGTGTCAGACTTCACGCAACCAAGACAACCCTTTCTAAACAATTTTGCTAATACAGTTTGAGAAGTTGCTGTCCAGTGCCCAGGAACACCAGGATCAACATTCACTTTGCACATTCATTTTGGATGTGCATGCATACTAAAGCTCTTTCAAAAGGTTCCCATAACCTGGTATGCAATGCAAGTGGCTGCCTATCTGAAGGATAGCTCCACTAATAGTAACCAACACACAAATCCAGAAAGCAAGATACCATGCTTTTCTCAAATCCTAGAGAATTTAGCCCTTTACTACCAAATCTCAACTTGCTTTAGAAATACAGCTCTAATTCAGGAACAAATCCTTAGATCTGCAGTCACCACAGCCAGATCTACCTACTACCAAAACACATCTGAAATCAGATTCTGTGAAGATGTTAAGATGTTTTATTATGGAAAGCAAGCTCATTTTATAATGTGAAAAATCACTGTTATTGTAAGCTATGTGGATTTCAGAGCAGAAGTAGGTGAACACAAGCTGAAACTATTTGTGTTATTAATAAAGCAGAAGTAAAGCAGTTGTGTTAGCAGTGGTAAAGCACCTTTCCTATCCTCCCCAGCTGTCACTCTCAACTGTGTATATTCGAAAGCCATCTGGCACAGATCCTGACAGCCAGTTTAAATCATTTCATGTTTCATACAACCTCACCAGAATGAGGCTGCTAGATACTGCTCTAATTTAAGTATGGATTTGCAAAGTATTCAAAAGGCTTCATGAAATTTTGCACCAGCTTCATTCCCAAGTGAAGAAAAACTGGTAGACCCAAGCAACATAAAGTAATTTGAAGTGCAATACCAACACTAACAGCAGTAGCACCTAGATGGAAGTGAAAAACTCCTGCTCAATATGCATATTAAGATCCTGATTTAGTCTCTACCGTATCTAACTAGAAGAGATTCAAAAATACCACTCTTCCTCAGATAATTTAAGGGCTAACCATACCTGTAATCTTTTCCACCCATTTCTGGTTACTATCTACTCAGTCTTATCTACATAAAAACCTCAGGAAGCAAATCTGGACAAACAATACAAGCAGCACATTTTCTTTTCCTCTACTGTAGTATCAGAAACCAGCTAGGAATATAGCTCATATTTTACTTAGTGCAGAGATCCATATGGATAGACACTAACTTTTCTGGAACATTGTTAGTTGAAGGCTGGCACTCAAACCACTCTCCCGTGTACAGTCAGAACAATAGCTTCAAGTTCTCCTATGTCAAAATGTTAATACTCTCTAGGGAATGGTTTCACATGACAACTGCACAAGGAGAACCATTTCCACACCACCAATCCAAAGACTTGTGCTTATTCCCTCATGCAAGCCTCACTTCTCACCTTGGAGAGCCAAGTTTGTGCCCAAGGATTTTGTAACAAAGCACCTACTGCTGCAATGAGTAGATGCAAAGGGGCAGAGATGGCACAAAGTAGGAGAGAGTTACTGAGTAGTCCAAGATAGGGTGGAAATACAAGTAGCCATGAGGCCACCTCAACCAACCCATGTCACACTCACAGTGACAAGTCAAATAGGAAATTACAAATGAAGTTGCTTCTGTCCTCACAGTCTCTTGGATTATGCTGATAGGCCCAGCATCTCCAGAAGGTCATCATAAAAGTCTGACATAACTTTGGAATAATAAAAAAGCAAACACATTAATGGAAAAAAATCTTTTGATGAGGAGTTAAGAGTCTCATCTCTTAAAACACCTACCATACAAAACTAAATGTTTTCCAAGAGTTTGGAGAGTGACATCCTCATATTTGCACAGACACAGAGGCAATCCTGAAAGAACCACAGGACAAGGCACCAGTCACTGTTCAAATAACAAGTGCAAAAAACCCGTGTGTGATCTCTATGCAAGGGCACTTCTGTAATGATACACCAAAAAGAGCACTTGATTTTTCTTTCACTGGTGTATGTAATGTAAAGGTGACTAAGATCATCTTTGATACAAAATCTTAAAATTAATATTAAAGTTGGAGTTTCAATGAAGACATAAGCAGAAAAAGCACACCACTGTGAACCTTCGGTTGAGTCCCATGAAGTTAGTTGCTTAAAGCAGAGTGGTTGACACATCTTTTTGCCTCCAGATGGGGTTTGTTGATATCAACTATGCAGAGTATGGTACATCCCAGGCCTCCTCTGACCAGACACTGTACACCAAGTGGTGAGAACCCAATAGTGTTGTTTTCCCTGCTGCCACCTTATCTTTCTGTGAATATAAGGGCACAAGTAAGGGTAGCAGATTACAAGTGATAGGCTCTCAGAAGTGTGTTTTAAGAACATGGTGTTTCCTGTGCTCACTCGGAATTAAGGCAACATTCAGCTCATGTGCAGTATCAAAAAAACCAGAGACATGCAAACCACTGAAGTCCACCACAAGTAGGAGGCCATGCAGGTACTTACCTACCTCTCTCCTCCAAAGCAGCATCAGAAAATCACCAGCAATAAACCAGCACTACCCCTAGTGATGAGACTGGTTATGTTTTAAGTGGCAAAACTCAGCCAGACTGAGTGGCCAGCACCAAAATTTGTCAACTGACATCCTCAAGATGCATCCATGCACTCTAACTGCACAGAACAGTTGCAAACAGCAGTCAAGGTAGATATACTCTCTTCCTCAGTCCATTCCCCTTCAAAGGAAAGGTTTTGTTATTTCTCTGTCTTGTAATAGCATATTACATTTTAACTCTTACTGGAAAAAAAAGAATTTGTATTTATTTTCCGAGTTACTTCTGGACTTTTCAAAATGACTCCTACATTTTCCTTACATTTCTTCTCCCACTAGACCTTTGAAATACCAATGGAGAAAACCTCATGCCTATTTTGCAATTCACCAAAACTAAACTAATAACACCCCCATAACACCATCTGTCATTTAGAGTAAGATTTTTAAGTGGCAGCAGAAATAATTTTCATAATGCTTACTGGAATATGAATAGCTTGAACAGACAGATCCTTCAAAGTTACTGCTCATGTCAAGAGAAACCTGTCATGAAAACTAGAAAGTCATTTTTATGAACTCTATTTGAAAGCCCGATAATTTAGAAATAAAAGGCAAATTGGACAATATCATGTACTTAAGCTGAAATTACATTCAGTGTTAATGGGTACAACTGTTTCAAGATGGGTTAGTCTAGTATTTTGCCTGTTGATTTCCTGATGCATGTCACCTCCAGGAAATTCTCCTTCTACAACGCGAATTAGTACTGCTTCTCTATAAATCTGCCCTGTTTTATGAACAGAAATCCTTTCTTCCTTACTTTTTTATCACTCTGCTGTTCAACTAGTGTACATGGTCCTTTCAGCTAATTGAAGCCTAAGCTAGGGGAACATTAGTTACTGAAAGTGAAGAAATCTAATCTTTATAAAGACCATCTATTTTGAATAAGATTAGTAATTCTTAATGCTTGTGAGAAATACCCACTCTATACATAAGCCATCATGGGTTCACTTTTCTTTTCCAAACCAGCAATAACATCACTTCTTGTCTGCTGTCTTTCTTGTTCTTCAATCTGTTAACAAAGCCTTAACTTAGTAAGGAGAAATAAAAATTATGCCTTCAGAGAAAATTTAACAGGTTTGAATTAAAAAAAATACTTGAGACTGTTGCACACACTATAGCAAGCCAGTAGACAGAGCTAATCTTAGCTTTTTAAGCACAATACTGCAACCCCTATATTTTAGCTAATATTAAAATACTTTACAGAAAAAGATCCTTATCTCCTGAACTGCAACTTTTAACAAGTTTTAGTATTATTATTATTCATTTTAAAACAAGTTGCAAATACTAGATGATACAATTTTAAGACTATTATTGCAGTTTTATTGGTCCTTTTGGAAGAAGTAAGCATGCATTTCTATAACAAAAATCTTACAGATTCAAGCAGTCTTATTTCTCAAAAGATATTCCGTTTTAAAAGCCATAGACTAATCATGGCTGTTTGTTATTCTGCATTAAACTAAATTTTGCTAACTGAAACCCGACTTCAACTCTGAGTAAAATGCAAATCCGTTGTTGCACTAGTATTATTTTCTCTTGAAAAACAGAAGAGAGCATATATTAAAATAAACAGTCCAAACACTGAAAGACATTTCTGAGGTCACATTTCAGCGGTAAAGAATGCTCAGTGCCATTAATATTTAGTCTACCTTAATGGAAGAAATTTGAGTTGGAAGATACTTTAGGTTATCTTGTCCACCCTTATGTCAAGGGAGACTTGTTTTGCCAGGTCCATTTTGAACTCGTCAGTTAATATTAAGTTCCCAGCTCTAAAATCTTAAATGTTGGCAAAGTCAATTCTTCCAAAGCATCTGTTTTTGAGGTGGTTTCAGCAGATTCAATCTATGTCTCTCCGTTCTTAGTATCTTCTTTTTATGACTATCTCCAATTTATCATATTCTTCTTTTCTGAATAAATTCAAACAGTTAAAAAAAAAATAGTAATTACTAGACCTTTTCGCCTTTGCTACAGGACACTTTCAAGCCTCTCAGCTTGCTGTTAAGCCTTCCACAACACAGTTTAGAGGTCTGTAATTTTAACAGCTGACAGAAGTTCTTTATATTGAGGTCCACAAGAGTGACTTTCTAAACGAGACTAACTTTAGACTGTAGTGCATTTTAATTGGCAGGATCATTCCCAGATTATTACCTGAATATATACTACACAAACGGGGATCCTTTCCTCATACCATTATCTGTATGTAACACGACTTTGTGTAAGAAACCAATACACAGTTTAGTCAATGCTAATGTGACACAAGCCTTGTTTTCTACTTTAAGTTCCCAAACACAACTGTTTAATATGCAATAGTGAGTCACCATATGTGTGCACAGCCACAATTCCCTTTAAAATTAGTTTTGACTGGTATCATTTTAGTAACCTACACAGAAAACAGCATTTTTCTTTGAATGAATTGAAGTAATAATGTTGCAACTTTGCACTGAGCAGCACTGATTGGGAAAACCTGAAAGTGGCTGTATACAACACAGGATCCACATTTCCGTCAAATAATCCAACCATGGTAGGTTACCATAATCAACAGTAGGAGCAGCAATCAATCGAACCACACAATGATGCTGTTCCAGACCAAAATTTCACATTCAAGGGTAAGAGTTTTCTTTCCTCACTGAATTCAGTGACCACTTTTTCCACTGACACCAAGAGTTTCCATTCATTATGCCATAAGTATTAAAGTCCTAGAACACTGGAAGCTATTCCTGCCAAAAGAGCCAACAGTTTAAAGATACACAAGTTTACTTCTATTGGAATTCATGATTTGTGATGTTTGGAACAAATCCTTGAAACGCTCCAACAAATACGAAAAAAAATGGCCCTGGCTGTAGCTACCGCTACCACCTTCTGAACACTATATCATGAACCAAGGAGTTGCCAAGTCATCTAATAAACACCTTTTCAAGCACCTAAAAATACTATTTCAACTCAAATTCATTAGGACCCACGAAATGTTTTGAAGATGCAGAAGCTTTTCCACGGGCGGTGGTTTTCCAAAGGCACGCTCATTTCATTCCCCAGCAAGTCAAGATTGCCAGCACTAATGATGGAAGACCTCTCACAAGTACAGTGGGCTTGAATCTTGACTTCTAAGAAGGGACAGGAGTTGAATATTCGCCTAGCTAGTCACCCCTCAAGCCCTGTGAGGCCAGCTACCAGCTACCGCATTCTCAGAATGACTGTTTCAGACACAGCATAAGGTACTATCGCCAGTTCCTTCCGAACACACCTTGAGAGGAAACCCTCAGCACCTGAATTTAAAAATTCAAGAATGCCGTATATAACAGATAGTTAATGATTTCTCTAATGTGGATCTTAAAGTGACGAGAAAAAAGCCACCGAAATTTTGCTACTGTGTACCTTTCTCTTCACCTGCCCGCTAGTTTAAAAAGTCAAACGTAAAAATGGTTTATATGGGGTATGAAACACTCATAGCACTGCACACACTCTCGTTACAGCTGTGTTAACAAGCTGCCCCTCGGGCTGCGAACCCTGGGACAGACTCACACACAGCTCTCGGTTTCCGAACGCCTCTCCGAGCTCAGGCCGAGCCTCCGCCTGCCCCCGATAAACACCACTCGCATCGCCACGCTCCCGAGGACCACAGACCACCTCTGCCCGTCAGCTTTCCATGATACCTTCCTCCCGAAATCCTAAATCCTTCCGACCTCAGCCTTTACTGACAAACCGAGGCGCTGGAGGGAAGCTCGGGCGGGCAGCGGCGCTGACACCCGCCCCACTCCGCTCCGCCTCGAGCGGCGAGCACTGACCATGCTCGGCAGCAGCCAGTGATCCCCCGGCGGAGGCTCCAGCCCTCTCCCAAACTCACGTGGTGCCACATCCAAAGGTTACACGCACCGCCGGGACGAGGATGACACCCTCGTGAGAGGCGCTTCCCATCGCGGAGCGGCCCCGCGGGGGGTCAGGCTCACCCGCGGAGCCCGCCAGGGCTTCTCTTTCCCAACACCCGAAGCGGTGCCGCATCCCTTCCCCGTCCGCGCGCATCGGTCGATGAGCAGCCCGGCCAGGCATCGATAAATCAAATCAACCCGCCCGCTCCGACGGAGAGCGGCGTACGACTTAGCCGCGGCCAAAAACACCGCCCTGGGGGCGCGGCGGGCGGGCGGGGGAGGTAGG
>VYXB01008807.1:2122-18076 GCA_013397135.1 Pachyramphus minor
TGGACTGGATGACTTTTAAAGGTCCCTTCCAACCCAAACTATTCTATGATTCTATGAGCCTTTATTGGCTTTAAAAATCCCATCACCAACAATACTTTTCTTGGTTATATTTCTTAGAGTATGAAAGGGATACTTTTAAAGCCTTCTCTACTTTTTGGCCTATCAACTATTCCACTGGGGAACCATATCCAGTTTATAAGAGCAAGGCAAGCAGTCCATTTGAAACCTACAGAACTTAGGAGATGGTTAGTAAGCTTAGAAAGGGAGGGCTTGGAAGACACTATATACATGTACATATATTCTCCCATCCTCACCGTATTTATAGCAAAGCACAGAGTTGATCAACTGGGGGGCAGCAAGGCATGAACTACATTAGCTAATGTATACAATTTCTTTTTATTACAAAGAAATATAACAATAAAATCTCTTTTCCATCCAACTTATGTAAAGTAGAATTATTTTTTTTTTAATTTAGGGGACTCTTCTACCAATGCATCTAATAACTGACTAGTTTAACAAACTTGTAATTATGAGTAAACATGCTACTGGAAAGACTCCTAGATTTTTATTCATTACCATATGTAACAAATTACAAAGCCATACAAAGGAATTTATACAGCAACAGTATAGTAGCTTTAAGCAAATAAAAATGCAGATTACAATCTAGATAATGCTTTGATAAAGTTAGGACCAAAAGTTAAAGAATTTTTACAAAGGACATGCTATTTCAATGTCCTCTGTCTCATAGTAAATGCACATTTTAACTATGAGTCACACCGTAAGAGTTTGATAACTTTCGCATAAAACACCAGCCTAGAAATATCCACTGAAGATTGACTAACAAATGCTCATGTAGCAAAAAAAGCTGATAAAAATACAAATAAAGCTCACATTTCTAATGGGAAACCACATGGCCATGTAAAACCCCTCATCTTTCTGCATCTAAGCTGTCTGATTGAAACTGATGGGCTGAGGTTACTGATATGTATATGCCCTTGCATTTTGTCAATCTAGGCAGACAGAAAAGAATGCAACTTCTCACTCAATGGAGTAAACACTTATGTTAAATAAGTCCCAAGATAACCTCTACAGACAAATCTTCCAACTGCAAAACTGATGCAACACTCTGATTTGTACTGCTAAGTTTCTTTATTCCTGAAGAGGAATAAAAGTCACTGACATGATGTTGTTTCATACAACATTTAAGCCAGTTTAAGAATGGGAAATTGTCTGAGGTACCATGATCCTACATGCCCTACATGATCTCACCTCCATCTCTTGCATTGGCACCACAACTGTGCAGAAACAAGGAATTTCTGCAGAAACCTGTCAATCCTGTGGAAAGCTGCTATTCCTTTTTTAGTTGGTTAGCTTTCTGTGGAATCCTTATCCTGAACTGTCCCACCCAAATGCTGACAACTGCTAGATTCAACATGAGGAAGTGTCACTAAAGGTCAGAGCAAGATGAAAACAGACAGTTTCCTTTTGTAAAAGCCTGTAGCCACACGAGGTTAGGCAGTGGTCTCACAAAGGGTACCCAAAATCTACCCAAAAGACAGTCCCTCTTCTAGGGTAATCTTCTATCCTCTTACATTTGGTGCTAGAGCTCCCGTAGCAAAGAGGAATCTGACAAGGGAACTACTTTTATCTCCCACTGAAAATTTATCAGAACAGTTTTTTCATCTAAATCAGTTCCATGACCCATTTTACTGCATGCCACTTGAGCATTTAGGCTAGTTGAGACAAGTATTACAGCAGCAGTTCACAAAATCATTTGGAGATAAATGTCAATTCATTGCTTATTGCATGAATGTCTAAATCTTAGTTCCTGCAGTATTACTGCTGATAATCTTCTGTACGCACAATACAAGACTGCAGTCACTTCATATTCTATCAGTTTTAGCTGCGATTCATGAAAGAAAAAAAAAAATGTTCTCTTATCCAAATAGGCCTTCTCCTTTTAACATATCCTTTAAAAATTACACAAGTAATTGTTGATTTTTTTTTTTAAACACACCTGGTAATTCTGCGTAGTGACAGGAGGTGGTGGTGGTGGAGCTTCTTGTTGCCTCTGTGTATAACCGTAATCTGTAGCTGTGTGCGCTGTAGGATAGCCTCCATAAGCAGCAGCTGTTGCAGCAGCTGCAACAGCTACTGGAGCAGGCCTAGCCACTGCAACTGTAGCTGCTGCTGGAGCATAGGCTGCAGTTACAGTGTGCGCAGCAACTGGTGCCTGATGGACAGTGTAGCTGGCAACTGTAGTTGGATGGGAATAAGCTACACCCGAAGCTGGCTGCTGGCTAAATTGGAAAAAGACAGTAAGTAAATAATTAGATTAATTCAACATACTAAGCTAATGCCTAAACATTTCAAACTCCCAGATTTGATTAATACTTGTCTGTTCTACAAACAGACCTGAAACAGCTATTATACACTTTAATAGCTTTTATTACCTCTCATCCACCCCCATTAAAAAGGCTGTATCATTTTGAAGTTTCTGTGAATGCAGACATATCATGCAGGCGATGACTCTTCTTAGCAAGGAGTGGTGGTGATTACGTTCCACTGCTTGAAAAGAACCCAAGTCTTTAATTCAAAATAATACAGAAGTCTTACACAGTTATCTTTTAATGACCGATAAGTTTTTAAGTGTTTTAGTGGTTCTTCAGTAAAACTGATTGTAAGGGTAGATATCCTTTCTGGAAGATTTATGGTGAGGAGATTAGAGCTTGTTTCACTTAGGAATGCTTTCCTGCTTAAGAAGAAGCACATTGCTCAAAGATAATTTGGCTGTTTTCTCCCCTTGCATTCCAGAGGAGACTTACATGGTATGAGGAGAGATAAACTCACACAGGCTACAGGCCTCCATGTCAGAGAGGGCCTAGAGGGGAGGCCAGAGAAGATAAAAAATCTTGAAGGGAACAGGAGGCGTGTCTTTCTGAGGCAGTGCTTTTTGCAGCACTGATAGAAGTTTTTCCCTTGTAAGTCTAGTGTTCTAAACTTTGGAATAAATTTTCTGGAACTCCTTCCACTGCTTGACATTTTGGGGATATGTGCATGTTAACTTACTTCACACTGATATACCTGTCAAATTAAGAAAAATACTACTTTTCTGTGAGAACTCATTACTGATATGCACTTGCATGATGTTTTTCAGTAAATCATATTAAAGTAATGAGAATTTCCATGAAAAATAGCTCAGAACTCTTAAATTTTAACTAAAACTAATATTGCTGTCCTATACTGATCTATAACTGTGCATTATTATTAAAAGCCTACAATAGCTATTTTTATTTTTAAACAAATAAATGAACTAGGCAAAATACCACTATCTGGAACAATGATATGAAATAGGGAACTGAGTGATTATTATTAAATTTTTAGTACACTGTACTGCTTTTCAAGATTTAAGAATCTCTATGGGGTTTCACATCTCCATAGCACTATTAAAAGATTATCCCCTAATTTTTAGAAGAAAACGGAAACATGAAATCTCACTGGAAGCCAACATACTCAGTGGCAAATTGGAATTCCAACATGGTTATGCTTAAAAACAAAAGGAACAAGTTACAGTGCTTTTTTCCTAAAGACTGCAATATTCTCTCTGACATAACTATCAGAAACAAAGCACCTTTTAACTGTAGTTACTATTATTTTTGCAAAAGACATTTCCATAACTTTTGTTTAATAATTTTTTTAAAATAAAAACTGATTTTGTATTTTTAATTACAGCAGAACCCATTAACTTCAATATATTTTTAAAAATTCTTACAGCAGAAACTCAGAGAAAATATTATTATGGGATTTACACACCTGGATTCCACCTTCTTCCCATCTTAGGCCCCTGTTTGCTTAAAAAGCCACTTGCATTTCATCTAAATTTAATTCAGTTGTGAATTGTTCATTTCATTTTCAACTTCTTTGCATAACAGTGGAAGGAAAAGACTTGAACTGCTTTGGTATAGCTCCCACCACTGCTTGAAACAATTCCTCCTACTTGATGTATATAGACAGTTTCTCTGTTTTGTCAGTTTAAAGTGAGAAATCAGACTCCATCAGAAAATTCAGGAAGACTATTTTATGATGGTAAAAGTGAATGACAATCTATAAAATTAGGCCGTATTATCTACATAACTAACAGTACAGAAGTGTAAAATATTAAAATGTTCTGAGGTAATTCACATTATTATATGTATCTACTAAAAATACATTACATTGGGAAAACAGGCAGCAGGCTTTATCTCATACTGCACTTGAACACATCTGTGGGAGAAGGTTCCAACTACCAAGCATGGAAAGAACATCTTTAGAAACAGACTCACCCCAGCAGCAACCCTGCAGAACCAGAGACATTGGTTCCGGACAGCCAGTGGTCTCTGCCACTCAGCACTGGGGCTTTCCTCACCCTGCCCCATCTCTGAGGGGCTGAGAGTGGAGGGCATTCCCTCAGTAAAATCATCAACAGTCTAATACTGCCAACAAGGAAAAATCTTGCTCCCCACTCCTATTCTTCTCTCCTCCCATACACCAAAACTGGCTATGCCATCTTATTCCATCCCTAGCGTTCGTTCTGCTACTTGTCAAGCTATTCAGTCCACTGATTTACCTCAATCTAGCAGAAAATTATGAGATTATTTTTTTTGCTGAGCTCATTTTCTAATGTGGTAGAAATGTTAGAAACATTGTAGCTAGCAAAACAGTCTGCTGAGTGCTAGAACCCACAGAAGTTATACATATGGAAGCAGAGGAAAATAATGGGAGAGAGAAAGAGAACAGAGACCTGCCCAGGAAGCATTAATTTGGCTCAAATTTCATGAAACCGTGCTTAAATTACTACCACAAAATACAATACACACAACACACTATGAGATAACAGTATCAGTCAGTTTATCAAAGAAAATTCTTTTGTTCTCAGAATTCATATATATATATATATGTTTTAAACTGCCTAACAGTTTTCAGTGTTTAATATTGTGAAGAGATTGTGATCATTATGATCAGGACTATTAGCAAGATTCTGCTAACAGACAGTTTCATTTCTTCTGTGCTATTTTTGTATCAAACTTCCTTATCATGGTATAGAGTTAACAGCCCAAATAATTTGATTTCTAAGGCTAATATAGTTCTATGGCCATGTTTATTTTAGCAAATCTGTTCCCCTTGCGTCTGCAACACCATGCAGAACTAGCAACCAAGTTTGCAAGACTACAAGAAAAATATTCTAGAATTGACTTCTACTTCCTTTATAAAAGTTACGTTACACTATGTTACAGAAATTCATGCCAGCATCTTTTCTAAATTTATGATGTTTCTTTTTCTCCCCATGGTCTTACTGAGGACCTTTTAATATTAAGATGACCAGATACTTTCAGGTAATTAATTTATAATCAAAATATTTTTGTGTCAGCTTCATTTAACTTACAAGAGGTTTTTAATCCTTCTTTGGTGATTAGTGCCTCATCACATTTGCCGAGATGAACTTACCTCCTCCCAGACTATTTTGCCAGACTCCCTCTTCCACTGATTTTTCTTGCAATTGTTCTTTCCACCTATCCTAGTATTATCTATTCTTTCTTTACTACAGATGGCAAGAACTGTATGCATCATTTCAGATGAAGTTTCAGCTGTGCCACTCACTCTGTTCCAGACTACTTTCTTTCCAAACAGTCTAGCTTCCTCAGAGCAGTTATCTCTGTATTGACTATATTTTCTTTGTATCAAATATCACGACACATCACACTAATATTAATAATAAGTAAGACTCAAGACCAGTCCCTAGGGTACTCCACTGCAATTATTCCTATTTTCTAATTACTCCTTTAATTCTACTAACCACCTCTACTAGCTCCACCTCTACAATTTTTTTACTAATCTCTACCTTAAGTAATAATTTTCCATATTGCACCACATCACGTATTTCAACTTAGTCCTAATAAATAAGACTCAAAAAACTTAGGCACTTGATCAAATTTTTAGAGCAACAACAAAATACAGTATGTCAGCTGAGCTATGGTAACAAACCATGTGTTTTTTACCACAAAGAAAGTAATTCAGTTTAGCTTAATTCCCCAACACAGTGGGAAAAAGTTGAACCAAATTACAAGCAGATAGAGAAGCTAACTGATTGACCTTGTACCTTAGCAAGTTTTCTTTCTAGATCAATTCTTCTCTTCCCCAAAATAAATTCTAATATCCCTATTAGCATCTTTGAGTTCAAGGAATTCTAGTGCTCTTCATGTGAAAAGATATGTAGTCCAACTGGCTTTACTAACTAGACAGAGCTTAAAAGCGACAGAATAATTTAGGCTGAAACAAAAATTATGAGGTCGTCTGTTCTAACCCTGTGCTCAAAGCACAGCTAATTTGAAAGTTACATTAGGTTTCCCAGGGCTTTGTGTCCAGCCAGGTTCCAATCATCTGCAAGAAAGGAGAATCCAAGACTATTCTAGACAACCTGTTCCAATGTCTGAGCGCTCTCAACTGTCAAAATTTTTTTCCTTAGTTTATAAAAGATTCAGTTTCAAAAGCAAATGAGTTCTAGACCAACATTTACTTAAAGCAAACACAGTTTGTGAACATTCAATTCAAGGTAACTTCATAGTACAATTCTTACAGTATTTTAACTTACTATCAAAATAAACATCATTCTTTGACTTTAAAAGTTACAGGCAAAGGACTTGGCAGCTCCAAATCTTACTCTGCTGCACTGCTTTAATAATACCTCTTATGCCAGAGATTTTCATTCAAAAAGAATCTATTTTATTCATACCCCACACCTATTTCTTTAGCTGATCATAATAGTAACAATGCTTCCCCACCGAGCTCACTTTAATTTCTATTTTCTAGGAACAACATACATTCTTCAACACTCATCTTCCAGCTTGGATTTCTATTTCACTGTTTTCACTGTCACAGCCACAGCCAGTTTACAGGCTACATATTGCACTCAATTGTTCTGCTCCAGATTCTGTAGATGTATGTTTCAGTCATTTCCAGCACCTTACCTAACGTTTTTCATCTCTCTCTACCTGCCCTAAACTACTTGCATATCCCTATTTCCCCATGGTTTGCTTCCTCCTCCCAAATAAACCCACTTCTACTCAGGAGCTTTAGACCCCAATGTATACCTAGCTTGCTCTCATCTTCCATGTCTTACCTAAAAAAACTCAAGATCAAGAGAATCAATCCTTTACACAGAATTATTGTACTACAGTGCATGAGAAAAGTTTGGGGTTTTTTTAAAACACCTTTGACTCAAATATTTGAATAACAACTACACTAAATTCTACTGACATTAGTGATGGAAAATACTGATGTTTGTGATGCATTTAGTATCAGAAAAAGTGCCACATATTATGAAATACCAGTATATTAAACCTCATAGATAAGGCTGATTGCAGCAAGCTGTGGCCATGTATCTTTCGCCACAGTAATCTTCAATTCCATGTCAATCTGATTTTCTAGGGAGTGAAAGGCCACACTGGCTCACAGTCTTGCAGAATTCATCCATCTACTTCTCTTTGCTCAGTTGCACACAATGGACAGCTCATTATCAAAACATTGATGTTATTCAAGTCTAGATAACAGCTATGTTCACAATGATAACATATGACAAAAAGAACTGAGCTTGAGATGTTGTCTGCCTGAAAACTATCAACTACTAACATTTTCCCTGTCAAAAATCACAGATTCAAAGAATGGCTGTGGTTGGAAGAGACCTCTGTAGGTCATCTGAGGGGCCAATACTGTTCAAACAGGGCCACCAAGAGTCAGATGTCCAGGGCCATGTCGAGAGTGCCCTCCAAGGAGGGAGATTCCACAAGCTCCCTGGGCAACCTGTGCCAGTGCTCAGTCACCCTCAAAGCTTTAAAAGTGTTTTCTGATGTCCAGAAGGAACCTCCTGCGTTTTGGTTTGTGCCCATTGCCTCTGGTCTTGTCAACTGAGCACCACTAACAAGAGCCTGGCTCTGCCCTCTTTGCACTCTTCCTTTAAGCATTTATATGCATTAACAAGATCCCCTATGAGCCTTCTTATCTCTAGGCTAAACAATCCCAGCTCTTTCTCTCAGCCTTTCTTAATAGGCAAGAGGCTCCAGTCCCTTCATCATCTTTGCGGTCTTTAATTGGACTCTCTCCAGTACGTTCATGCCTATCTTGCACTGGGGAGCCCAGAATTGGACACAAGACTCCAGGTGTGGCCTCACCAGTGCTGGGTTAGAGAGGAAGGATCAGCTCTTGACCTGCTGGCAATACATTGTTTAATGCAGTCTGGGATACCATTCACCTTCTTTGCTACAAGGGCACATTGTTGGCTCAAGTTCAGCTTGGTGTTCACCAGGACCTCCCATGGCCTTTTCTGGCAAGCTGCTTTCCAGCTGGGTGGTCCCAGCATATATTGGTACATGAGGCTGTAAAAAAGCTAAGATCAGCAAGTTCTCTATAGAAGAAAAAAAACTTCACTAGTATGGAAAATTGTATTTAATTCTTAAAACATTCTATATTTCCTGCCTTAAGCTACTACTTCACTTTCCTAGGTACCAATAATGTAACTACACGTTAACCTACTACTGTTGCATTTAAGTAGCAGACAAAATTTTACACATAAAAAGCTTCCCTTAATGCTCAGTTCCTGAAGACATGAGCCTGTTGCAAATTTAAACTAGTTGGCAGACTTCCCTCCTAAAAATGACAAAGACTCCTCTGATTTGTGTGGCACCTTTCCTTCCCAGTTACCACCACCTCCTCTGTCTCCCCATCATTAGTCAACTGCAATACTGACATACAGCCCATGTTAACAAACTCTGAGCTTCTTATTGCCTTTATAATGTTGGCATATGTCCTTTGAGAGTGGGACCTCAACAATTTGAAAATAAGTTTATCAAAATCTTTTTATAAACAGCAGTAACTTACTGGAGATTTGTTGTGTAAATATCCTAGAACAGCATGTTTAAGATAGCATTTAAGACTAATACAGATTGAACAAGGGAGAATCAGCACCATGCAGCTCAATCCTATTCACTGAAATCCCTTTTGCTAAAAAGACATATCCTTTCAGATGTGATGCAACTCAAGGTAGCATGGGCATAAAATTCACGGAAAGAAAGCATTTGGCGGTTTTACCACTATGGTATATGTACATCCATCCTATGATAAAACTATGATTACTTTCATTCTCCAAGCATTTCAACATGGGGTGCTGTGCTGGTTTTGGATGAGGTAGAGTTAACTTTCTTCCTAGTGGCTGGTATGGGGCTCTGGTTTGGATTTGTGCTGAATACAGTGATGATAATATAGAGATGTTTTTGTTGTTACACAGAGCCAAGGCCTTTTCTGCTTTTTGTATTGCCATGCTGGCAAGGAAGTTGGGGGTACATGGGAAGTTGGGAGGAGACACAGTCAGGACAGGTGACTAACCAAAGTGATATTCCAGGCCATATGACATCCTACTCAGTATATAAAGTGGGGGGAAGAAGGAGGGGAACATTTGGAGTGATGGCGTTTATCTTCACAAGTAACTATTACATATGATGGGGCCCTGCTCTCCTGGAGATGGCTAAACACCTACCTGCCCATGGGAAGCAGTTGAATGAGTTCCTTGTTTTACACAGCTTTTGCTTTCCCTATTAAACTGTCTTTATTTCAACCCACAAGTTTTCTAGCTTGTACCCTTCTGATTCTCTCCTCAATCCCACTGGTGGGGGACTGAGTGAGTGGCTGCATGGGGCTTGGTTGCTGGCTGGCTGGTGCCCAATGTGAGGCTCAAACTCACGACCCTGGGGTTAAGGTGCATATAACACAGTACCGTAAGATGAATAAATATTTTTCTTAACATAAGTTTAAGTCTAGTGGCACATTTTCACTTCATAATAAGCCTTAAATCCTACTCAGTATTGTCCCTATCTTCCTGTTTCCCACCAGTACAAGTCTGAATTATGTTTAGTGATACTTTAAGCTTGGGCTAATATGCCTCTGTGGATTACAGCCCTATTATCTCTGAAAGACCAAATACTTTTGAAACTGGTATCTAGTTGAAGAAAAGGTAACTGGGGCACTGAAGACAAAAGTTAATTAGAAGTGCTAACAAATGTGAAAAAACCACTCCACCCCCAAGCAATTCTCAATAGCCAACTTATCCATCCATAGCATTTCACCTTCCTTTGCTGTTCTGCACCGGTCTCAAATATCCGGTAAAATCATACACTGCACTTGAATACAAAACTAGCTATAATTGCAAGAGTTCACTTCCATATGGCTACCTAGAAGACTGCATCTTAATCTAAACTCACAGGCACTGTGATTGGCTCTGGACCCTAACTGCTACAATTGCCTTTACCTGTGAAGGCTCACCACACTCAGTAATATTCACACTACTTGATAGCAATTCAAAGTTACCAATTCCCTCCTAACTACAGAAGAATCTCCTATCTGTGACCTGTCTCCTTAGAGCAGGTACACAGTATGAACATCAGTAAGATGAAACTCAGGTGCTCAACAGTTCTTTATCTTCTTAACAGAAACCAAAATCTTAATACAAGGTTGAGACCACACATTTGCACACTTCTCTGTCCAAACACTTCTCAGTGTCCCTATCTATCCATCAGCATCCCCACATTTCAGTCAGCCAGCTTCAAAATAAAAGCATAACTATGCCTCTTCTTCAGCACTGAATCAAGAATGCTAATATTTTTTACACATGAAGAACAAGACAATATTAGGTTGTTCATGTCAGAGCACACACACAAAGTAAAGAGGACTAGTATCACCATATTTCACATTTATTTCAGGCTTCTAAATAGATGGATTAATAATTACTTAAATAAGTAAGTCTTACACTGCATGCAGGTTTATAATCCTAGGCCCAATACCACTACTAGCACAAAGTACAAAGGTATTGCAATATTCAGAGAAATTTTCTGTATTGGTATTTGCATAATCTAATGCTTCTCTTATTAAATCATAATATTACATTAAGATAAGCTCACTTTTAGACATTGACCCCTGTGTTTTCTGCTCAAATATTAAATTCGTTCTTATGAAAGGACTGCTTTTGTCTCTTCACTTTCAGACCTGGTAAATATACAAACCATTTAAAGGATACAGTCTTTTACTAATATATAAATGGAATAGTATCTTGTGCTTGTGATAGCAAAAAAAAAGCTTCTTTCAATCAGTCTTTCCATTTTCTTAAGACTATATTTAGGATTAACTACGAAAACAGTTTTGAACTTGAACTTTATTCCAATTATATGGTTTTAAGGAAATTTCAAATTAGTTGTTCATGTTCTGAAGTCTATAGACAACCTCAGCTCCACAATAAAAGGAATAATAATTTTAAAAAATTAATCTCCACTTCAAAATTGCAGATATATGGATCTGTTTCTTATTGACTTAAAGATCGTTTACTTACAAAAAAAGAATCCTCTGTTATTTAGGAACTCCTTCATACCCTATGACAACCCAGTTTCAAATTTCACTATAACTGTCAAGTAAAACATAAACATACTGTGAGCACCTAATCTAAAAAAGAACAAAAAGAGCTAAATTTATTCCTCTAACTATTATACATTGGAGTAAATGAAAATTAATTTTATATCCATCTCCACAAAAGAATAGATTGGGAGTCATTCTAAGACACCCATAAGACTCTGTATTCCTGAAACTATGTCAGGTGTGCAATTTTGATTAACTAGTTAACAGTAGCACACATCTGCATTTGTTTGTTAATAATCCCTCATATCTCATATTTGTTTTATTCTACTATTGCCCCCATTAACCAAAACTTAGGAGTCAAGGAAGGTCTTTACTATAAACTTATGAAACAAATAATGTAGATTCAAGGTGCTACTCCAACACAAGCCAAAAATGTGAAGATGTTCTTGATTTTATCTGGGTTTTGCCAAATTAAGTAATTTGATTTCAGAAAAAGTGAGACAATAGATGCTACCAATTACTTTTTAAGTCTGATACACAATTTGGATGCACAAAGAGTACAAAGATACAAAAGTTTAAGGCTGCATATCTATACAAAACGTATGGTTACAGGTCCCTGAGCTCCACGATAAGACCTGCTCCTGATCTTGGATATCCAAGTAGGAAATCTTTTTAAAAGGTGTCTGGCTCTGAAAGCACCTTCTCTACTTTCTGATACATTAATTATAACATTGCTTCTGTGGAATAGGACAGTTCCCTGCATTTTCTGGTGCTTCTACTCTTCCCTTATCTATCCAGTCTCCCATAGGTTGGGTTGGTGTAATTTTAACACATGTTAAAAAGGATTCCATCCTCCCACACTGACATAGGGGGAAGCAAAGACTTGGAGAGCAAGCCCCATCTTCATTGAAGGAGAAGGGCACAGGGGCAGCAGACATTTGCTGGTGTTGTTGACTGCAATTTTAATTTAAGGGCCTTGGGACCTGATGCTGCCTCCTCCATGGTGTCCAGCTCCACCTCCCCACCCTCACACCACTGGGGATACAGGGAGGTCCTTACCAGGATAAGAAAACACACCTGCGGACGGGGCCGATAAGCAGAAGGGTCCCAAGCACAACCATCCCGAAGGAGCGGGTTGCAGAAGCAGCCCCCACACTAGGCAGGGGATGGGAGCAGTCCCGAGCACTCACCCCGAGGGGGCAGGGAGATCCCGGTCAGGAACACGAAACCAGAGGCGAAGAGGGAAGTGACCCCGGGCAAGGATAGAGAGAGGGGCGGGACAGGGAAGGGTCGCGGTGGTTACCTATACTGGGCAGCAGCCCCGCTATGGGTGAATCCAAAGTAGTTGCCGGTGGCCATTTTAGCATCTTCTCCCAACCGGCTGGGCACTGTGGCGAAGATAACCAAGAGGCGGTGGCGGTCGGGGCCATGACAGGAGGCCAGGCAGGAGGAGGCGGGGAGAGAAAGGGACAGACAAGAAACAGAAAAAGCGCGCGAGCGCCAAGTCAGGCATGGCGCCTCAGGACCCCCGTTCCCCCGCCCCGCGCGCGGGCCGCATCTCCTCACCGCCGCCACCCCGCCCCCCGGGCACGGACACCCATAAACACCGAGTGCCGTTGCTTACCATAGGTAAAAGAAACTACCGGGCATATAGGAATCATGAGTGCAAGCTAGCAGCAACAACGGCGGCTGAACTCTCACCCCCTCCTCACCGCTGCGCGCGCGCGCTCGCTCGCTCGCTCACTCCCTTCCCCCCCACCTACAACGACAACGGCAGTGCGGCCAACCCAAGGCCGTGCGCACGCGCGAGATGTGTGAAGGGCCGCTAGGAGTTGTAGTTCAGCCAATGGCTACGCCCCCCGTCCACAGAAAAGAGCCCTCGGTGTCGGGTTGGCTGTCACCACAGTTGAAGCGTGAATCCTTATGCGCGGGATGTTGCAAAGGCTCTTAGGAGTTGTAGTTCCCTTCCCTGAGGCCCAGGCGCAAGGAAGAGCTGCTCTCAGAGGAGCGCTGCACGTGCCTGCCTGCCTGCCCGCCCGCCTGCCCGCCCGTCCCCTTCCTTCCTTCCTTTCTCTCTCTCTCTCTCTCTCTCTCTCTCTCTCTCTCTCTCATCCCGTGTCACACAGTCCCACCGCACCTGTATTCGTGGACTTATATTGCAAAAGCACAACACACCACAGTAGGTAGCTCAATTAACAGAAATCTAAGTGAACCAGGTCTTCGGTCCCTTGCCACATACTGGTGTTTGTCCCCACACGCTGTATGTGTCAGTATTTACCAGCTTTCCCACACAAGCACATTGTAAGCTGAAGACTAACATATGCAGCTGGTATCTAGTTAGTATTCTTGCAATGCTGCAGAGCTAGAAGGCAGCACCTGCAGTTAGCATACACGTGCAGAGTTCACAGCAAGACCTAGGGCTTGTCTAACCTAGCAAAAAATTTTAGGTTCACCTGGGCCCTGGAGTGCACCACCACAGCCACACACATGAAGAGCTGTTCTCCAGCTAAAGCCATATGTACATCATCTGACACGGTCCCAAAGCACCACAACTGACGCACATCCACAAATAAATTGTGCAATTGTACAGTGAGGTAAAACCTCACCTATACAGGGCCAATTTATCTCAAGTTTTTAAGAACCAGCAGTCCATCATATTGCTCCTAAAAACTGTTGGGCAGTATATTACAGTCACTGCATTCAAAGTGACTGAATTTGCATCTGTTCCCCATAATCCTCTTCCACTTTCCCTCTGAGCAGCAGATGATTCTCAAAGCTCTGAACAAAGCAAAACTTAAATCCTTAAATACTTGCATCTCGTTTGTGTACTTTGTCCTCCCTATGATGTGCACTTTTCTAATTGTCTAAAACACTCACTTCTGGATTAATTCAAAAGTGATTATCATGGTTTAACCCCAGCTGGCAACTAAGCAGCACGCAGCTGCTTGCTCACTCCACCAGTAGAATGGGGGAGAGAATCAGAAGGGTAAAAGTGAGACAACTGGTGGGTTGAGATAAAGACACTTTAATAGGGAAAGCAAAAGCTGTGCACACAAGCAAAGCAAAACAAGGAACTCGTTCACTGCTTCCCATGGGCAGGCAGGTGTTCAGCCATCTCCAGGAAAGCAGGGCTCCATCACGCA
The DNA here is from genome assembly GCA_013397135.1 of Pachyramphus minor. Taxonomy (NCBI): domain Eukaryota; kingdom Metazoa; phylum Chordata; class Aves; order Passeriformes; family Tyrannidae; genus Pachyramphus; species Pachyramphus minor. Next base: position 16,696 of record VYXB01008807.1, read on the forward strand.
TAATGGTTACTTGGGAAGACAAATGCCATAACTCCAAACCTCCTCCCCCCTTCCTCGTTCTTCCTCCAGCTTTATATGCTGAGCATGACATCATATGGTATGATCCCTTTGGTCAGTTGGAGTCAGCTATCCCAGCTGTGCCCCCTCCCAACTTCTTGTGCGCACACAGCACTGGTGAGGTGGGGTGAGAAACAAAAAAGGCCTTGATGCTGTGTAAGCACTGCTCAGCAATAACTAAAACATCCCTAAATTATCAACACTGTTTCCAGCACAAATCCAAACACAGTTCCATACTAGCTACTGTGAAGAAAATTAACTCTACCCTAGCCAAAACCAGCACAGTGATCATTTTAGAAGTATTTAGAAGTATTTGTTTTCCATAAGCCACCCCTATTCCTAACATCCCTGCTTGGGATCTCTGTAGCAGGGAGAATGCTGAAACTGAAACCAGTACACTGTTGATAGCTCAACAAAACAATGTTTATTACAAAAATATAGCCAACAAAACAAGAAGCCGAGACAGGAAAGAAGGGAAAAAATAAGTACAACCCCCCACTCACTCAGTTGTTACTTACGAGGTTGTCTTACTGACCCCAGAGTTACCCATAGCAGAAGCTGCATCCCCAGAGCGTCAGCAGGCTCACAAGATAGTGGGCATCCCTGCAAAAGGCAACATTGTCCTCCATGTGAAGCTTGAGTTCCGCTCCCAGCAAGAGCTATCTGCTTTTTATACAATTAACCTATTAAAACTACCTGGGCAGGTGTGGCCAGTACCACCCAGCTAGAGGCCTTTGGTCCCTTCCCTCANCCAGCTAGAGGCCTTTGGTCCCTTCCCTCATTATGTAAGTGGTACCCCTTCTGCACATCCGTGTGTACATTGGAATTTCCCTGTGCCTGCATGCTACACCTCAGGTGTCTTTCCTAAATGAGTCTGGGGGCTTACTTCATCATCCTCCTCTTCACTTTCTCCTTCAAATGTCCTTGGAGGGCCATCAGCCAATAGTGAGGCCCCAGTTACTTTCAGTTTGTACAAGATGCTTCCTTCAAGGACAAAGTTCTCGTTTATCAGTACTTGTTTTCTCATAACTTGGCAGGAAAAGAACAGACTCTCACAAGTGGCTGAGCCAACACACAGACCAAAATTAAGAGCATCTAATTAAGCACGAATACAGTCTCCCACAGACCTCACAAAAGTATGGGTTTCTCTTATCCCACAGTACCAGCAAACATCTTAGTAAGACTTCAACAAAGATATTTTTGTTCATAAAACAAATGAGAAGAGGAAAGTCATTTATCATCTAAAGCTTACATTGCAGTTTGTATTTGGTTTACATAGCAAGGTTTTGGTGGTTGTGGGACTGCAGGGGTGGCTTCCATGAGA